>PVHY01001095.1:133325-174877 GCA_004024945.1 Uropsilus gracilis | reverse complement strand
TCTCTTTCTAATTTACATGCTACTATATTAGGTGAAACTAGATGCAAAAAATCTGGGCCAAAGTTTAGTGGTGTATCCTACAATAATAACATAGAACTGTTATGCACAGTGTTATCCTACCCTCCCCCCCCAAAAAATATGTTATAGCTCCAACTCCTAGTATGTCTGTATTTGGACCTCTACAGAGGTAACTACGGTGAAATGAGATTAAATAATACCGCATTCTGATCCAATTCTGGTCTCTTATAAAAAGAGACCAGAGAGTTGGCCCTTTCTCTTTCACAATGTGAGACACACCAAGAAGATAGCTGTCTTCACAGACAGCTTTCTGACTCACATCAGAAAGAAAGTCACCCCAGGAACAAAACCTGGTTGGAACCTTAATTTTGAATTTCCCAGTTCCGAGAAATATGTAAAAATCAGTATAAGCTGTTAAGTCCCTCAGTGAATGGTATTTTACTATGGCAGCCTGTGCAAACTAAGATGGTAACGATCCCCCAACCTCAGTTTATTAAAGTGCAATCCTATTTCTCATGTACAAGTCAGTATTTGCTTGTAACAGCTTTAGTTCAGACTCAAGATCAGGTGAGGGTCTTTTTTTTTCTGGCGTGAAGTAGCAGTAGCTGCCAAGACTATGTTTTATGGTTAATGGCAAAGGTGCATGTGACAAAATCAGACAGCATGGAATTCTACTCAGATGTGTATAGATCATATCTACACATATGCCACAGCAAGTGGCATGCCAATTTCAGTGTCAGGGGGCAGGAAAGTACACCCTCAGTGAGGAAGAGAGTGTAAATTGTCAACATTTGCTGAATATTATTATATCATCTGCCTCAACAGTCAACAATTTAAATGAGGTAATATTTTGTTTTGCTAGTAGTTCCTGGTCCCTTAAAAATTCATTTTAGATATGAGACCATAGTAAGTGAATGCTTATTTTCCTACAAGGTGATAAACTATAGGATACTCACGAGGAAGGTGGCACCAGAGTAAATTTGCTGATTTGTTCCAGGGTAAATGAACTGAGAAGTCTAAGTGAATCCTGTAATGAGAGGATCCCATGAAATGAGGTGAGTGTGATATAAGTAACATGAGGAAATTCAACTCTGGGTAGAATAAAAGAATGAGTAGGGAAAGAAGTCATCTTGCAGGAACCATGTTCATATCCATGCCCAAAGAGGAAGGCAAAGCTGATTGCTGTGAATATGATCTTAGAAAAAATACATGAGTGCTATGGTAAACCAGGTAAGAAGGACATTTCAATGAGAAAGGCAGAGCTCACCTAACATAACACTTACCACCCATTTTCCCCAGTGACCAGGCAGAAATGAAGCTGTGTACAATACAGAGAAATCAAGCAAAGTGCTGTATAAAACCAATCTAACAACAAACTCTATAGAGGGAAGGGTCAAGAAATCTGTGTGTAGGGAGTCAATAGGAATTGACTGTGGAAGTTTTCATGGTATGGTTTAGTAAAAGCATTTGAAGGAGGAGATCCTATACCTCTAAAATTAAAGCAATGATATAAACAATGTTACATCATACAAATTTAAATTTAAAAAGATATAAGTGGTTATAGAAGTATATTTAAAATCTGGCTCATATTTATCAAATATAGTTCATGTTAGAAAGAAGAGTTTATGCTAAGACAGTTTAAAATTAATAAAGTATAAAATATTAAGTGTATCTAATAACCCTACTTACATTAATATTTTATTCACTTTAACCTGCAAAAGTTAATTGATGTTAATTTGTGTACCTTCAGATATGTGGAGAAAGTAAACACTCATGTGTAAAATATTTGATAAATTTTATGTAAATTTTAAATCTTGTGCTAATAAATAAAAAGTCCTATTTGTCGTGTGATCAAGCTCAAGACAAATTCCTTCCCCACACATACTTACATACATACATACATACAAACATACATGCAAATTTACTGTATCGTATATAGTGTCAGGACTGTAACTATATTCTGATTAAATTTTACTTCACCTTTATAAAAACTACAGTCTGTTTTTTTATACACACCATCTATCACTTAAGGAGAATTTATATTTATCTCTTTATTGTGTTCACTGAAGTTCATAGTATTAAAGCAATAATAATCAAGCTGACTGGTTCATCAGCTGGCTTTGCATACCTTCCTTTGCTTTCCTTAAAGCATAAGAGGAGACTGTTGTTTCCCTTAAACAGAATGTGATATCCGAGCATCACATAAGGGTACAAAAATACTTTAATGTAGAATAGCCAAGTTTACAATTAGTAAATGCATACTGTCAGGAGTATGTAAATATGTATGTCAGCTTTGGGTTCAAGAACGATGCATTTGGTTCTTAATTCACAAGTAAATGTGCGCCCCTCTTATCAGTTCTGGTTCATGGAGATTCTAATCAAGCAATTTATCTGGTTCATTTCTTGTATGCCCTCATCAACTGAAGTGCAAAGTGTATTCAACAGCCAGAAGAGATGAGGTCAGCCTTGAAAATAAGTGTTTGCCCATTTGACCAACGCCCAGGAGGAACCAGGGTGAGACAAATGAGATCAGTCTCCTTTAGATTAGTATCCATAGTGCCACAGGCATATTTGGAGGGTAATAAGTAGTTATGCCATTCATCTGGCACTATTTATACCCCCACCATCACCATCTAGTAAAAAAGTTTGTTGACACCTATTTTATTTTTCATTGAATAATATGTTTGCGTATTTACTTTAGCAGTCATCTTATACAGTCATTCCTGTTTAGATGTGAGAGTCTGCCTGAATAATTTGTGAACATCATAATTTCTCCCTTGAGCCTTTATAGCAAATTGTGGACTGAAAATGCTCAATATTTACTTTAGATATTTTTTTAGAATTTACTTTTAGTGATGGAATCAGAGAAAATTTTATTTCGGTATATAGACCAGAATACTGAATCATGAATTTTGAAATGGAGCTAAACAGCATATCACAAAGAGAAATTTGAAATCAGAGGAGATAATCTTCACATGTGCATTCAAATCAATACTCATGGATGATGCTATGGCTCTGATTTGCTGGAAAGCTTGGTAAAACAATTAGCAATGGAGTAGTTAGTTTTAATCAGTGAATGTAAACAAGGGGGCGTCAGTGACCAGGTCATTCATACCCAGTGCTACCACACAGAAGAATTCAGGGTAAATCATGAAGGCAGAAAAAACAACAATTCAACAATTCATTTCCTTTTAAAGAGTTCTGGCTGGTTCTGTTTCCTCCCATTCATCCAACTGTAAACAGTGAGATCTAAAGCAAACTCAACCCATAAGTGACTGATGAAAAAGTTACTCTCACAGATGGATTAGAGAACAATGAACACATTTTCAGAAGTGACAGCCCCTCCTGGTTCTTAGGACACAGTGCCCCCCCCTTTCCCCTCCATGTGATCTGAAGTACCACTTCATTTGCCTCTTTATATCACACTGTGATGAAAACTGTCACAATGTGCCTCTTTAGGCACTGAGCAATCTGTGATTTATCAAAGTGCCATCTTGCTGATGAACTGAAAAATAAACCCTGTCTCATCAACATCCAAAGCATTTCACATTAAAAGATATTCTCTAATATCTTTAAACTTGATCTTCCAAGATGGTTTCCTGAAAGGAAAATAAAACCAAAGAGACACTATTTTCAGAAATTTTGCTTGTGATACTCAACACATGAGTTTTTGAACTCATCTCATTTAAACAAAATGCACCTTGAATTCTGACATTCCAAATTCTTCAAGTTCAACTGACTATCGAAACTTACTATGTCTACTTAAGATGTTGGACTGCAGGCCTGGCCATGCATAATGCAGCCACCTCCATCCAGAATCAAGACCTTCATTACTTCCGACATGGCAAGATCCTGGGGTCTGGGAAACCTGGGAAGTTACTGAGTATGAATCATCTTCATTTGATAACTTGATACAGGAGTGAGGGGTGGAAAGTACAGTCCAGTCAACAGCACTGGAGATGCTCAAACAAAAGTCTGAGAGTTTTCAAAAAAAATCTAAAGGACTAGAGTTCATTAAGGTACAGATGAGTTCAGGAGAGAGAACTGGTGATCCTCTTCAAATGAAAAATTGAAGATGATAGGATTCAAAAGGGGGTAATTTTTGTACCTAAAAGTGTATAATCATCTTTGATTTTAGGGGGGAAATGCTTTTCTTAACAATAATTCAACCTAGGATCTTGTCCTTGCATGAGGTTTTTTTTTTTTTTAATTGAGATAGTATTGGTTTACATCATTTGTGTTTTGAGAATAGAATGTCCCACCCTTCATATGTTATTAGCATAGTCTACCTTCTACCAAAATACATTAGTCCTTCAAGCTAGTCCATTTCTCTCCCTTCCTACTTTGTTCTCACCCTCCACCTTGGATTCCTGGAAGGAAACATTTGATGATAACAGGCATGAGAGGTAAGCATCAGTAGTAGCCTTAACAATGCAGCTATACATAACCTTATTTTCAAAGAGTATCAGAGGGGACTTTCAATTCTGGAAACTGAGGTTGTTCATATTTTCACACACATATTTTCACATATTTTCATTCTATTGGCAGAAGGGCATGAACTCAGAGAATTCAGAGAATTAAGTTACATTTACTTGTTTCATCTGAATTAAGCATCAGAATGTCCATTTTGGCATAGCCTATTTGCCAGTGATTTTTTAAATATAGATATATTTTAATTAGATCATGAAGCGATGTGACATGAAAGGGTATACTTATTTAACACTGTATCCCCTAAAATTTAACCTTCTGCAAATGCATATGCCTAAAGAATTATGTGCTGTAGTAATTGATTCTTTAGGAAGATGCCGAGTGCTCAAACTGTTTTTTCACACATATGCTCTGCCATAGTCATTGTACGCTGTAATGGCAGATGATAGGACATATCTGTGTTCACGATGACTCCTTAAGGTTTATCATACGAAAAGTAACCTTTTATTTTATCAGAAAACAAAGTAACTATCTAGATATGTTGCTTCAATATTGTCATGAATTATATATAGCAGTGGTTCTGGTGATGGGCAGAGACTCTTGTTCCGAGGCAAAGCATCGACACTTATGTTTATAAAAACAAGTCTTCATATATTCTGCCTATCTATATATAATGTTTTGTCAGTGTTCCTTTATATTATGTCCCATGCGCTCAGACTTCTAAGTAGAAATGCCCTCTAAGACATGCAGACTGAGGTTAGACATTAGAGCTGCCTCAGCATCACGCCCTTAAGACAGAACAGCAGGGCAGAAGCAGCATCCAGATGCTTCTCACCTTAAGATGGAAACATTTGGAATTTGCGGGTCAAAGCATCGTGACAAGAGTGTTCTTGTTTGCATGTTTTGGTTTGTAAATTTTAGCAAAGCATTTAAAAGAGAGCACTTTTCTCTACATAGTTAAGTGAAAGTTGTTCTCAAACAACTGGATTTTGAGCCTGGATATGATTTAGTCTTTGTTGAACATGGTTGCTGAAGGTGATTGCCAGGTGTAACTGTGAGCTTCCTTTGTGGAGCCCCATGCACAAGTTGCTAAAGGAAATTTTGAAAAA
Source organism: Uropsilus gracilis (assembly GCA_004024945.1). Taxonomy (NCBI): domain Eukaryota; kingdom Metazoa; phylum Chordata; class Mammalia; order Eulipotyphla; family Talpidae; genus Uropsilus; species Uropsilus gracilis. The sequence continues at coordinate 169,322 of PVHY01001095.1, read as the reverse complement.
GGGAACCACAGACAGTTTCAGAGCTGATTCCGAAAACAATCTGTTCTGATTTATGAAAGACCTCTGAGTTTGTTGGCAGTCTGAAGAATCTTTCACAGCCCATCTCTCTCCCTGGTACCACCATTGTCTTGTAAATAGGTGACCTATAAATAACAATGACAATAACAATAGCTAACACCTGTGGGTGTTCACTGTGTGACAAGCACAAGGTTAAGAGCTTTATGTGCAGTTTGGTGTCACCCTCACAGTAACTCTGTAAGGAAGATGAGATTATCAGCCTCTTCACTTGATAGACAAAACCAGGGTGGGGTTGATTTTCTACCTTGTCAAAAGTTAAGACAGCACTCTTATTCCAACCTAAACAGATTGCCAAAACTGAAATCCTAGCTATTCCAACTATGACTGTTCTTTTACAACTGAAGTTGCAGCTCCTTGGAAAAGTAAATATGGTGTTTAATTTCCTGTTGGCCATCACTAGCTACTAAGCTTGCCTACTATGACCATATCCACCAATTGCAATCTCCAATTTTAACTGCAATGTTTTTGTTCCTGTTTGAATAACCATATCATTTTCTTATTTTTATCACTTCAGGTTTTATTACACTAGTTAATAGAACTGAAATTAAATCTTCATTAATCTCCTAAAATAAATATCATTGAATGAGGATGGAATGATACAGTGAATCATTCATTTCATTAGAATGGAGTGTTAAGAGTCATTAAGGTTTTTTATTATATTTCACTTTTAAATGATTAGTCTTTATGCCTTCTTTCATCCTCATCTGTCCCCAGAGTTTCAGTTCAGATTGAGACCAAGTAGTCTCTCCTTCAATAGTGGATGCAAAAATGTCAGCCATATGGGCGTGAGCACTTGGTGTTCATGACACGTATGCATCAAATGACAGGACGTCAGGATCAGGTTCTTCTAGAAAAAGAAGAAGCTGTATTTTTTCCTTCCTTCTGTTCAAGTCAATTTGATTTCCACATATTTCAGGTTGGGTTCTTAACTTCATATATAAATAATTGAAGCATATTGTATTTTCTTCTTTATAAACCAAATGATAAACCCTTTTAAGTACCACTGAGATTCAGCTTCCAGAAAGGTTGCCATCTTTTTTCCCCCAGATTTATCAAAGCTACTCTGAGGTAATTTGATAAAGCCTGTTAAAATTAAAGTAACCTCTAAAGCAAGACAATTTTTTCCTACCAAAGGCTATTTCTCTGGCAACAGAGCACATTCACCAGCCCTTATCATTTTCTTCTATATGCTTGAATGTTTTCCCTGCAAATGAAATATAAAAGTTAAATCATAACCCTTACATAAACATATTAACTGATATTGTCTGATAATTTTGCTTATTGTGTCCTTAAAGTAAATCTGTGACCTACCACCGTTAGGTGGTTTTTAAAAAGTTGCAAGCATCAGAATCAACCAGAAAACCTATTAAAACACAGATCACAGTACCTTCTTCCGAACGGTACCTCTTTTCTGTAAAGTCTGACTCAGCATGCCAAGGGTGGGGCTGATATGTCTGGTCTCTCAAAAAAACCTCTCAAAAAACCTCTACTCTTAAGGAAGATGCCACATTTTTTTTTTTATAAAAGACCAGAGAGTGAATTAGGCTTTGTGAGAAATATGTGGTATACAATGCTAAACTCTGTGGTTGTGTGAGAGCAACCATAGAAAACAGATACATGAGCATAGCATAACCTTGTCCCAATAAAACTTGTCTCAGGGCACTGACACTTAAATTTCATATAATTCTCACATAGCATCGCTCTTCTGATCTTCGTTTTTTCAGCCACATGAAACCATATTCTTAGCTTGCAGGCAGTGCTTTATCTAGTCTTAGGTTAGATTTTATCTTTGCATCATAGTTTGTTAATATTAGTCCACAAAGGAGAGAAAGAGTAGGAACTTCAGCATCAAAAATCATGACAGGTGCAAAATATGTATCTCATGTGACAAAGAGATTGATTACAATATTATTAGTCCCCTCAGAACATTCACTGATTGTACTATAAAAAGAATAAACTGGGAGTTTCAGATGCTAAAAAATAATTTTGCTAATCAATATTTTGGCTCTTTTGTCATTATTCAAGTTTTCCAGATACCTAAAAATAACAGAAGAATAATACTTAACTTGGAAACCCAATTTTGAACTTACACTATCAAATGACAGAAAACAATCATAATTTGAGTTAATGCCTGATCTCATAATCTTTATATACTAACTTTAAATTCCATTTTATTAGTAATTAAATATACATCTTTGGGTCCTAGAATTTCAGCATGTCCATTTATAAAAAAGTCAATCAAAAAAACAACTTTACAACACCTAAATAAGTATATTTTTGATTGACCCTTTTATCAAAGTAGTCACTTCCTCATGTATGTTTAGGTGTTCTTACCCATAAAACCTCTGAAATTAATGACCATGTTAGTAAAATGGTCCCAAGTTTATCAACTATACTTCCTAAGTCACCCTCAAATATCTTCTAAATATTTATCAGTAACAATGCTGTCATATTTGCCAAAGATACTTCTGACCCCTTAAAAATAAGAGTTGTTACTTTTACTATATTGGGAAGCTTCTAAGAGTGACTTCTTAAAGAAGTAATCAAATTTGGGGCATTTCAAATACAGCTTCATTTAATCATGTAGATGTTACAAGGTGATCTCCAAGGTGCCTTAAAGCTCTGAAATAAATTAGTTGTGAGAACTATTCATGGTGAATATAATCTTTAACCAAAGGAAAACCAAAAACTATTGTATTGAAGTGTTACTCAAATTTTGCTGTATATAAGACCAGTGTATAAGTACCTAGAGTACTTATATAAATGCAAATTCTTGAGTCTCATCCCAGACATTTTCATTCAAGAGATCTAGGATCCCAAAACAATACCTTAGATAAGCCTCTTCTAGTTGGTGTGTAAATCACACTTTGATTTTGTGAGCTGAAAAACACTAATTTTTTCACAACCAAATGTATGACAGAGCATTACAGAAGATTAAATAAATGAAAAGTTAGCAAATGTTTTTTTTTTTTTTTTCCCCATGCAGTGGTAATCTGATATGGCTTCTAACAACACAATCTAAATCATAGAATTCAATAGATATGAGATTCTGATTCATTTCTGGTTAGCATAAAAAATTTCCAGCTGGTACAAGTTACTTATCAGAACCCCTTTAAGTCCCAACCAAAGTCTAATATGATTGAGTATTCAATGACTGCATGCTTTTTAAAAGGAGAATCTGCTATGTGCACATAGTGAGCAAAAGTGAGTTAGTTGAAGGTGGCCTCAGCTCATCGTTAGCCTGTTCTCCAAGCTGATTCATCAAGCAGAGTATTTTTCCTTGGGTAGCATTGGCTAGTGATCCATAAACTATGTTTATGAACTTCTTGGGTGTGATTTAATTACACAGAAATCCACTTGCAGGCACCTGTTCTTTGAGTGAAACTGTACCATGGATCCAATGTACTTGAATAAGGAAGAACTAGAGGGGCGTGGTTTCATCTTTGATGTGGACACAGCTCTACCATACTCACCCTTGCATCCACATCCAGTCAAAGAAAAGACTCCTTATAGACCTAATGCTCTTTATTTCCTTCTTAGCTTCAATGGAATGAGTCCTCTCACTAATAATCCATCATTTTTTATATTAATATTCCTATTTTAAATTACTTATATTTAGCCTAGAAATTAAAATATGTTGGTCACCAAGTATTATCAACAAAGTTATCTTTGATTATTTTACATTCCGAATTACACGAACACAATGTTAAGCCTGGAGAAATTCAGTATGCCTTTCTTTTTCCCAAGAAAACTTGTCAGAAGCAGTAATCATAGGAAATTCTCTGTACATAACGTGGCACCTACTATCTTATAACCATTTTTCTACTGATAGTGAACCAAAGAGAATTTTAAGAAACCTTCATCTATATTTAACAGGACACATAAATTATCTAGTTTACTTATGTGATCACAAGATTGGAAAATGATTCACAGTGGCCAACATAGATACATTGCATAGCAACCCATGCTTAGATCCTTAAGGAAGAACAGAATAAGCATTATGCCTTCAAACTGCATTAGTATTATGTTCTGAATTTAAGCTATAAGTGTTGTGAGTTTCCATGACATAAATGATGCAACTCACAGTAATCCCCTTCTTACAAATATTCGCTTAAAAGTTGCTTGTTATACTTTCAAAATAACTTTAAAATGGCAGATTTCCCAAGTGGAAAGGTCATGCAGTTATAACCAGAGCATGATATGAATACTCTTAAGATGTGATGAAAGATTTACCTATGTTTTTAATGATACCATTGCTTTTCTGATATACCAAATTGCCATTAAAGGATATTTTAAAATCACTTCAATAAATCTTAAAGTGATTTTCAGATATCTCTTAATGTTTCCAGTTGACATAACAAATGAACCATTTCAGATTTCATTGAAAGCTCTTTAGTACATGTCAGCAGACTATTTTGGAACAGTCTCAAAAAGTGACAAATTGCAGTAAATCATCTCAAAGCAGCTCAACACCATTGCAGTCATTATAATGTAGAATACAGAGATTTGTAAATCACAGCTCATATATCCACTCAGTAGTCAGGTCAGGATGTTCCCTTTCCTATACTTCACTTTATTTAGCATCTATTTTAATGTTGACACATTATATTAATTGTAGTAAGAGAACTATCCCCTATATCATTTATCTGATATTTAGTTAGGTTGCCAACATATCACTGTCATAATGAAAAAAAAAAAAAGACCTTAGAAGAAGCAGCCATGTAGCTCCATACATGGAACATATGCTCCTAGATGGAAAAAAAAAATAATTCTTAACACTGTTTAGTGAATGATCACATGGGAAAATCTCCCTAAACCTGCACTGAGATATTACATGGAATACGTTATTAGTGGTTCATTTCGGATCACTTCTTAAAAATAACTGTTTTCTTTTTCTTTTTTAATAACTGAACATGTTCCTGTGAAAACCATGATGATAAGAACTTCACTATTCAACTTTCCTTTTTCTGTAGATGGGTCAATTGTCCATTAAAAATCCACTACCAAATTATTGGCCAAATTATTTCCCCATTACATACAATGTTTGTGAATGCTTAGTATACTAAACTTTTAATGTTAAAGATATTTAAAGAGATTCATGTTGTGATGATCTCCTATGATTGTTAATTATGCCATTATAAAACATTCACTCTCTTAAAAATTACTGTTATTAACATCCACATTACCATAAATGATTTGCATCAATGATTTTCATTTCAAAGGACTCTTTCAAAGTCTGATCTTAACTTAGAAAATATAATAGAAGGTGATAACAAGTTCAACCTTTATTCAGTAGAATGTGGTTAACATGATTAAATAATTGTAGTAAAGGAAGGCAGTGAAGGATGTAGAAGAAACATTGTAATAAGAGTCAAAAAGGCTGATTTACCACCCCTGCCTAATTTTGTGACCTTAGGCAAATTTTTATTTTCTATGTATCAAATCCTTCTATTATCAAACAGGGCAGATATTTTATAGAATTGATGTAAATATCCAATGGGACAGTTGATCTAGCAACATCTCAGAGACAAACAAATGGCATGACCCACTTGAAGGGGATTTGGTAAAAAGATTAATTGCAAAGGTGAGAGGAGTAGGACGCAGAGGCTAGTGAAGGTCAACTAGTGGAGGGCTGAAGGGAGGGAGTGAATATTAGAATCCAAATAGAAAGAGACCAAAGGCGAGGGCAAATTTCCAAGAGCTATAACCTTCTAGGACCTCCTTTGGACCTTCCTTGCAACCTGTCCCTGGTGAGCACTCCCTCCCTCTGCTCCTGCCAGTGCTCTGCAGGTTTCCTTAGTGGGAAAGCACAGGCCTAGAAGCTCAATGATGGGTGTCTCCAGTTCAGTCTCTAAAGGTATAGAGCAGGATGCAGGAGGAGAAGCAGCCGATGAAAGCTATGTAGGACTGACAGAAAAGTGAAGATACTTGGAAAATATCAGAATCAGTTACAGGAGCCAGAAATTCTTTTTCCTGCTGCTGTGCAACTTCAGATAAATATTGCTACTTTTTTTCTGTATCAAGTGACTTCTATAAGTTAGATGCTTTCTCAGCTACATGCAAAACATGCAATGAACATTATTAGAAAAATATAAAAAGACAACAGTGAGTTTAGAGAAGACCAGCTGTTAACTGAAGCAAATTTCTGAGCACTGATATAGCCAAAGAAACACATTTTGAAACTGCTGATGTCAACCACTAACTCATCATAGCTTGAGTAAGATTACCAAGTAGAAGGAGTTATGAAAAAAAAATAAAATTTTAAACAATGAAATTCTCAAATTGAGCTTAAAACCTCAACTAGAGAAATTATGAATTCACTGCCCATTAACCACCAATCGTGTCCCTGTTGCCAATCATTGTACATTGGCAATGATTGTACAATCATTCACTGTTAGGGTCCTGACACTCAGGTCCTAAGGACAGAGGCAACAGCGGTCTCACGTTGGCAACGGATACCTACGCTGCTCTTCCAGGCTTCTCCAGCTTTGTCTTTATGAAGTTTAAATTGCAACGAGTCTACATTCAAATAACACCTGCCCAAAGCGCACACTTGTTTTGTGGAACTGCAGGTGGTCCCCAGAAGCATAAGGAAAAGCCTGAAGCATTGAATTGCTCATTTTTATTAGCAACCCATTTTAATTTCCTAATGGAGTTCCCACTGAGATGATCTTATAAGTATGGATATGTGCATGTAGTCAAGCCACAAACTTTGCTGTCATTACCAAGAAATTTTAGTATAGTCTCTCAGAGAAAGGAGACATGGAAAGAGCAACTATTAGTGATGAACTATCACAAGATCCATCACCAAACTTCAAATATCAAGCAGTGTTCTTGGCTAACGAATTGCACTTTGCCAGAAAATTTGTTAGTTATTTATTAGTATTTGTTTAGTGTATATATATGTAATATTTAGTATATGCATTTGATTCATATCAATTCATATATGACATACCATATATGCAAAAATTGTGTTCATTCTTGATTGTATGTGCTGCTCCACATTAACCAAAATTAGGAGCTTGGATCCCAAAATTATGTGAAGAGAAATGCATGGTAGAAAGTATTGGATTTTTATCTTATATTGAACCATATTTTAATATAACAGAAAAAAATGATAAATGTGATTTGTGGTTCATTATTTGCAATGTTGGTGAGTTTATTAATGAAAGTGTATTTCTAAAATAAATCAGTAAGATAACTGCTGCTATCAAATGACCTCTGAATTTTACTGGGTTAACACAATATTTCTTAAATACCCATGTCATTACCCAAGGTAAGTTTCAAATGGACCCGATTCCATGAAGGCACACAGGGACCTAAGTTGTGCATGCTTCAGTCTCAAAGACCTCCCCCTATATAGACCCCCTGATATATGGGGGTGAGGAAAGAGAGGGGGCTGAGTGAGCAGAGGTGAGAATGGACAAGAAAGGGGAGGAGAGGAGAGAAAAAATATGAAAGAATGGTGTATTCCTGAGAAATTTAAACACGGGACTGAATTTTCTATAATTTTGTTTACATTTCATTTATACTCAGTCTTCAAGACTCATCTAACTGAAAAGAAATTTGAAAACACTATCGACATGGTCAGCAAGAAAGGGGACTGGGTTGTTGAACATGCAGCATTCTGTCACAATGGCTTTCAGAGCTTTGCTTTTTCTTCTCTTTGTAACACAGAATGAGAAAATAAATTCTAAGAAATGACAGGCATATCTTTGAAAAATATCAGAGGTTCTTCTAGGTTCTAAAGCGCAGTAGTTCAAACAACAGCAACATTTGGATAGCAGCCAGAATGGCATGTTCTGCTGGTTCCTGTGGGGAATATGAATGTGTGCTATATGAATATTTGCTGAGTTTTTACAATGCGGAGGATATAAGATGAAGTGTTGTCTATCAAGATAAAACATATGCAGAGAAATAGTAAAATAGTCTTATTTTAAAAATATTATCACACAGTGACAACTATAATTATGCTATTTATTTTTCGCTTTTATGGTAACTGCATTTGAGAATTGTTATACAACACTTCAGCATTAAAAACTACTTTGACTTTGATTTCATGACTGTAATTTTAATTAATGTAATACTGGTTTAAAACAGTGTATATGATTCAGAAGTTTTTATCTCTTCAGATATATGGTACCATACCACAACTACCACCTATATCCCCATTATCTTCCACCATAGTTCATTGATTCCTCTCTGCACATTGCTTTTCATCTTCCCCCTCCCCCTGTTGCATACTCAATTTTACAATCAAGTTAGTTTTTATTTGCTTTTGTCTGATCATTTGTTTTATTTTCTACATTCCACATATGAATGAAACATGTGATATTTGTCTTTCTCCTTTTGACTTATTTCCCTTAGGAAAATCCTCTCCAGTCCAATCCATATTGTTGCTAAGATGAAGAGTCCATTTTTTAAACTAAGTAGTATTCTATCGTGTGTGTGTTTGTGTGTGTATGTGTTTCTTGTCTTCTAAATCCACTCATGTACTCATCTATCCATCCATGGGTACTTAGGTCATTTCCATACTTGGCTATTGTAAATAGTATATATAGTATTGCAGTGGACACAGAGTGTGTATGTTTGTGTAAATATAAATTTTAATTAGAGTTTGCATTCTTTGGGTGGATATCTAGAATGAAATTGCTGGATTTTATGTTAAATCTATTTTTAGTGATTTGAGAAACATTTACACTGTTTCTCTATGGACTGTATCAATTTGTATTCTCACCAACAGTGGATGAAGTGTCCTTTCTCTCCACATCCTCATCACACTTGTTTCTGGATTTTTTTTATATATATATATATATATAGTCCATTCTCATAGTTATGTGACATCTTGTTGTGGGATTTGACCTGCATTTCCCTAGTAAGTGGCAATGAGGACTTTTTCATCTGTCTGATGACCATCACCATGTCTTCCTGGGAAAGTATCTATTTAGATTTTCCATCTGTATTTTTATTGTTTTTGTTAGAAACAAAACCATTACTATTGAGTTATATGAATTTTAGATCTTGGATATTAGCCCCTTGTCAGATATATAACATATAAATATTTACCCTCACTGAATAGATAATTCATTTTATACAATACAATACTACTGTCATTTTAATTTTGGTTTATTTTGCTCTTTAGAAGAGTATTAATTTAACACTACCCCATTTGTTGTTGATTTGTCTATTTTTTAAAGGACAGGTTTTTTGGAAAAGAAGAAAGGGGAAAAAAAGGAGATAACTATGTGATCACAGGATGATGGGAAAGATTACTTCTCCAGTTTGTTCATTTTTTTTTCCTTTTTGTTTGCCTTACTCTTGGAGCTGAATCTCTAAAGACATCCATTAAGCCAATGCCATAAAGTAGTCAACCTATGTTTTCTTCTATGTATTGTAAAGCTTCAGATCTTATACCCAAGTCATTAATCTAGGTTGAATAAATAAATCTTTCTTTTAAAACAAAATTATCTATTTCTTTTATCAAGGACAGAAGATATGCATAAAATTATACCAGATATTCCAACCATTACTTTAACAAATAAAGATCATAAGACAATGAGGGTGTTAGGACTTATACATGTATCCTTTTCTTTATTTTGTATGAATTGATATGAATAAGCAAATGTGCATCTCAAATTTAGAATAACTCCTTAAGACTTCAAAAAAAGCCACTGTTTGTAATATAGCCTGTTAAAAATGGAAGATCACCAACTATGAATTGGTGATACACAGACACCTCTCCTGGAACTCATATTTAATAATATTACATTCTCGAGCAAGTGACTTAGTAAAGATAATAAATTAATGAAACAATTTCATGATTATATTTTGTATAGTATTTTTATTGATTTAAGGATTTTATTTAATATTGCCATAATTTTATTTCCACATAATACCTAGTATATTTATAGTAATCAAATATGATATGAAATGCATCAAATTGTAACTAGCTTCTACTCAGAATGGTAACTTTATACAAAGCCATCAAAGTACCTAATTAGTTCATTTTTTGCATATATTATTCAATGCTTGTTAATATAGATAACTACTCATTTCATCCTAAATTAAAATTCTAGTTCTATATTAAAATACATGGCAGAATTTTGGTTGTTCCTTATAATGCCCAAGTGGTTAAAACAAACTAAGAAAAATATCTTTAAAGCTCTGCATTTTAGTCTTATCCTCCCCATAAAAACACAGATGTCATTATCCTTTAATGAAACAAATGTAGTATAATTTTTTAAAGTTAAAGCACTTTTTAAAAGTTAAAGAGATGGAAAACTGACATAAATGACTTTCTGAATAGTTGCAGAGGAATAAAGGAATCATTCAAAGAGATATAGGCACCACCCTTGTCATAAAAGCATGATTGGTGATAGTCAAGAATTGGAAATAAACTAAATGTCTATCAATAGATGAGTGAATAAGATGTAGCCTATACACACAATGGAAAACTATTCAGCTATAAAAAGAAATATGAAATTCTGTCACTTGTGTTATGAATGGGCCTATTAAAATAAGTCACATGGAGAGATAAAATCACAAGATATCATCATGCATAGTACATAAAAAATAGACAAATAGCTAAATAAAAAAATATAGACTTTAAGGACAGACCATTGGCTACAATGGGAGGGTAAATTGAGTGAAAGAGATCAATTGTATTTGTTGGATAGAAACTAGGATTCTGATAGTAAAAATAAGAACATAAGATGTTGATTTAAAAGATTATTCTATACCTGATAGCTATATTAATTCAATAAAAAGGATATATTTGGAATATTTATGAATTTCAATTAAAACATTGTAAAAATAAGAACTGCCTCTGTTTCAAGATAGTTTTATTTCTAAAGAGTACTAAAGAACAATGATGATGAGGATAATTATAATTGTATGTAATTGTTATTGAGGACTACTCTGTGCAAAGTGTGGGTGTGATTTTATATCACTTACTGCTTTTCGGTAACTTACATCAATCTGAGATCCCCATTTGAAAGAATATCAAGTTGTGGCATAATGTGTGTAATTTAATTTCTTGTACTTATTTATTTTTATAGTTTTTTATATTTATTTCTCAAATAAATTTCACAAATTAGCAAGATTTAAGGTACATGGTGTTTTGAGAAAAAAATAACTGAACAATAAAGCAATATCCATCCATGCTTTAAAATTAAAGACCATTATAACAAGGGTTCATTATGTTTTCCACCTGATCTAAATAATAGTCAGACATGCATTACCTTAGCAGAATGTTATATTCAGCAAGTGAATAAATATTTCTGAATCTCTTTTTATTCAACTGCAAAGTTGAATATTAAGATACAGCTCACTAATTTGGAGGGATGGTAATATATATACAAAGAGCAGTCAATATTCAAGAAATGGAAAATGGTATTATTTAAACAACAGAAACATTTTTAATAGAAGAGTAGTAGTGTACTGTAAGAACACAGAAAAGGAAAAGCAAATTTTGACTTTTTTAAGATTTCACGTACTGATTTTGGTACAATATGTCAACTGACTTAGTTGGAAAATAATTCTAGTAATTGTTCATAATATTATATGACGAAAGTCATCTGCAAATTTCAATATGAACCCAGAGTTATTCTATAGAGATTTTAAAATAATTTTATTTCACTGTGCCAGAGATAAAGCGTTTAAGAGGAAATTTCATATCAGTTTGCCCAGTCATGTATATCCAGAGAAGAAATAAGACCAAGACTTCTGCACATTTACCAAGTGAGTTTTTGGTAACTCTGTAGCTTTACAAACCCAGATTTAATGGCATGTAACCGATTAAAGTTTCAAAAGAGACCAGAGAATGGGAATTTTATGTATAGTTGTCACATACCTGGTTTAGAACAACATTGACCCAAAAATGTTACAAAAATTCACACTTAAAATATAAATCATTGCTACAGTAGAAACAAAAGTCCATGCCTCAAAGTTGAATTGCACCTATTATTAATAGGAGAATCAAGTATCCCTCTTCAACAGCAATTTGCCTTAGTTATTTGACTTAGCATTCCATAAAATGTAGAAACATTTTTCTGTAGTTCCATTAGCAATAAATTACATTTTCAGCAAATGGAGTCATGTAATTGGGCTTTTGAGATTGTTGAAAGAGTTGATGGGCTATATTTAATGACCAAACAATAAACAAGAAGAAAATATCTCCTGCCTCTAACTGCCCTAGTTTTATCCCTTGAGTGAGTTAGAGAAAGAATAAATTCCTTATCAAGTGACAAACCTTAGAAGCAATTCCAGGAGGGTATTTTCTAAATTGGAAATATACAGCTCCAGAAATGATATTTATTTTCTTTTTTTTTTTACAAATATAGGAATCTCATATAGTCAAGAACTATAAATTGATTTTGGGTCATTATGTCATTATTTTCATGGAAAGTATCAGCAGGGGCAAATCCATATAGTAAAACTATTGACTATGAAAATCTTAAATGGAGGCACTGTAAATAGATTACTAACATTGCAAAAATTTGACTCTTGGAATATTTGCTTTATCAAAGGAGACTTATTTTCTATAAAATTAGTCTCTCTTTTACGTACTATTCAGCTTGTTACTTCTTTAAATGAGTTTTTGTGTCACATCCACATGTATGCAAAAGAGCTCAGATAATTAGTTTAAAACATTACATTCCATTCTCTAGAATCTATCACTTTTTTTGTTAACTTGTGTAAGTAAATAATCAAGATGAAAATATCTTATAAAACACTACCAACTTATGGTAAACTAAACCACTTTCACCTAAAAACTACCATAACTAAGAGTAGATGTTAACTAGAGATTTAAAAATCAAGGTGAAACTAAAATACTTGAGATTCTAGAGCTTGACATTTGTTTATCTTTAATGTGAACATAAACTCCTTGTCACAGTGAATTACTGTCTATTCAAGATTTGATGAGGTTGTGAAGCCAGAAATTCACCTTTAGCTAACACAGCACTACCTTACAAGGTTAATAAAGATGTCTCATTAACTTGTTCTCTCAAATTACTTTGTATATGCATCTCTGTACGTGCAAGTTGTGTGTGTGTGTGCTAATGTGTGCACACAAAATAATGGTCATATATAATTGCATATTTTAAAATTGAATTGTCTCCTTTTTCCTTAAATATCTGTAATAAACTCATAATGCATTTATTCCAAAATACCTCTTCAGCTATTTGAAACTAGTAATGAAAATAGAAAATATTTTACTAACTATAAATAATTCTAGTAATGATTAGACATAGTTAATATTCAATCTTTAAACTATTTAAAAACTTAGTAAGAAATTTTTTTCTAACATTATTTGCCATTAATAGTCAAACTTTTAATATATTACATATTTTCACTATATTTTAACCCAAATCATTCTTAATAAAATGGGTTCACTGTCTCTTTTAGTGTCTTTTATTGTGCTTAGCATATTTCTGGTCATACAGCAAAGAAAAAAACATTGAAAATCTTTTCCTTTCTCTCTAGTACTGTCTCTTGCAATTAGAATTAGTTGACAGCAATGCAAAGAGCTCATAGTGGCAACCGTAGAAGGAAAGTGATCCAGTCATCCTGAATGTCTGAGTACTATGCACACACACATTGACTTTTGACTGTTGTTCAAACCATCCAGTGCAGAACTAAGACGGTCATGTGTTTCTCTGAACCAAAGGATTACACAGGAAGCTACACATTAGGCAGTATATAATGGCTTTTTTATTATGTACAAGGCATTATACTTGGTACCAGAGGGACAATATAAAAAAGCCATAAAATCTGAGTCAAAAGTATAAGACTGGAAAGACATGTCATCTCACCTCTGCTGAGAATTTGAGCAAGATATTATGTTTATTTATGTTTAGATAGAATTATAATTTGAGACATGACTCTCCTAGTCTTAAGGAATATGCAATCTGGCTTAGATAGTCATATCTCAAATTAATGTAATGTAAGGTAATTCATAGTAAGACTTTTATGAATATCCTCACTTTGTCATTGCACCAGAAAAGTCTAAAGTACTTAGTTATATTATTGACAAATTTTCCTAGCTCTATTTTCAAAATAATAAATTGTATATATATATATAGTTTTTCATTTAACTTTGTAAAATTATATGTTAAACACCTACAATGTAGTATTGAGTAGTATTGAAGAGGCCACATACACGCACAAACACAAATGCATCCCAATGTATAAAAATGACCTAATGTCATGCTGCATGCAATCTTTTGAGGGCAATGAAAGAATAAAGAAATATGTAAAACATATAACAAGTCAGGTGGTAAAAATGCTATACAAAAAGACAAATTGCAGAAACCAAGAGAAAAGAGAACAGGGGTTGATATACAGCCTTATGAGTCATTTCGAATATCTAAGATTTTACTCCCCGTAATTGGGATTTGCTGTTTATATGCAAAGATTACAAATTATAATTTAAAAGTATAAATCTTGGCTAGGGCAGCAGCAGAAAGACTTGTTTGGAGGCTGTTACAGTATTCTGAAGAGCAATAGTGAATAGCTTGTACCAAAGGTGTGACACTGGAGCTATGACAGGTAGAGAGTTATGTTTTGAAAATAAAATAAACAAATTGACATTATATTAACTGACTGGAATGAAAAAGGAGGAGTCGACTATATATAGACTATTAAATTTGCAGTTGCTAACAATAACGCTATACAAATGCAATAGGAGTCACAGGATTTCCATGTGGAGATCATCAGTGGACTTTTGGAGATAGTGTTTGATAATTCCATTAGAACATGAAAATCCCCTGCTCAAGCTATAGATAATGTCTTCCACTTTTCAGCACCATTTTAGCTTAGATGAGTTAGATCTGTACCATTGCCCTCCAGAGGAAGAAGGGTCCTTATTCATCCCACATGTGCATAGGTAACTCCGTGACTGTGCTTTATAGTTTCAGGATATATTTGATATATTTGTAATGAATAGAACCACCTGGAAAGTTGTGTACTATAATTTTAGAGTCAGTTGTGTACTGTATATTATAGTACATAATAAAATAGTAAATAAATAGTGAGTGCATATGACCACCATTGTCCAGTTTCATAATGATGGTTATTCAGATACCTATTGAGTTCAACAATGGTTCTGATAGATTACTCTCATCTCAAATATGTATCCTATGTATCCATTTATTCAAAGTCAGATTTCTTATAATTCTCTTGGTTTACAAAATTTCTCCTCACACAAATACCCTGTTCTTTTTCCTATTTTTTGACTGTTGCAACATTTGTTTACAGCACCATGTGGTTTATAATACTATATTTGTAATTTATAAGACTAGAATCATGTAGCTCTGTAAGAATGACTCCATAACACACCCACCACTAAAACCCATGGTCCTTCACCATAGACCATTGAGTATCTTCTACACATTGCTCTCCATCTTCAACTGTCCCTTCTGGTAACCATATTCTACAGACAGATTCCTGGAGTTGTGTGTGTGTGTTTTTTTTTTTAAGTAGTTTATTCATATATAAATTTCACATCTCTGTGGTAACTGTGGTTCACCCCCCCTCCCGGACCGATCCCACCCTGTCCCACCCCTCCCCCAAGTTGTTTACTTCAATTTGGTTGCTGGCTTGTTTTGACTGTTTTCATGGATTTTTGTTTATCTTTTCCATATCCCATATTGTAGTGAAACCATTTGGTTTCTGTGTTTTTCTTTTTTACTTGTTTCTGCTAATATGAATTCTTCTAAGTCCATCCATGTTATCATAAAATCATCCAATTTGTCATTTTTAATTGTTGAGTAATATACAGAATGGAGTGCTTGGAAATAAAACCACACAGATTCCTAGAGTTTTTGGTTTTTTTTACTGGTTTGGTTTTGATGGACCCTTTGTTTTCTTTCCTTATATCTCATATATAAGTAAAAACATGAAGTATTTTTTCTTCCTCCTTCTGACTTATTCGCTTAGCATTATTGCCTTCACCCCCATTCTCTATTGTCAAATGACAAAAAGTTTGTTTAGAGCTGAGTAAGAGTACCTAGTTTTTTGCACTAGGACTTTCAATACTATTATGCTTACTAATAGTGACAGTAAACATCTGGACTTGTACCAGATCTTAGAACAGTTTTCAGTGTTTTACTGCTGATTATGAAGTTAGCTGTGTGTTTGTTAGATATTACTCAGTTATTTTCTGTCTGCCCACAGTTTGTTTATATTCATGAATTGAATTTTGATTTTTTTGAATGTTTTCTCTGTATTTATGGATATAATCATACAATTTTTGTGTTTCTTTTTTATTGATGTGGTGAATAACACTTTGTGATCTTTTTAATGTAGAGATATGCTTGTGTTCCTAGAATAAATCCTATGGTCATGCTGTATGACCTTTTGATATTTTGTTAAATTCAGCCTGCTAAATTTTATTGAGTATAGTGTTTTCACTGAGAATTGTGATATCAATCTGATGAGGGTCTATAGGTTCTGTTTCTTGTTTCCCTAGCCACTTTAAATATTCTTGCTTTCCTCTATTTTGTTTTTTAAATAAATTCTCAATTACCTTCTCTCCCTCTTCTCTTTCTTGAGTACACACTGTGTATCCTTTCTTGATGGAGTGCGGTAAAACTTGGAGTGTTTCAAGATCTGTGTCCTTTCTGTATTAGGATCTTCAAGGTCACTAAAAAGCTTAGCATTTGCTCTAGTCTTCTTTCATAACTTACTGCAGATTTTACTATTTCCTATACTGATCTCTTTGTATTCTGTAATACTCATATCTTCTTGTTTAAAACTTTAATATCCATTATTATTCTGTCATTAATTGTATTCTCATGGCATTCATTTATTTTTCTACATTTTTTTCCATTTCTTTGAATTTCTTTAGCCCTGTAATTTTGTTCTCTGATAGAAAGAGTAGATCTTTCATAACTGTGTGCTTATATACTGGAGATTTTGTTTGTTTTGTTTTGTTTTTCCTTGTGGTTTCTTATTCCCAGGAGGTCTCAAGTTGCTGAGTGTTGTGGTTTTTTGTGTTCTCATTTTGTTCCTTAAGGTCTTTTCCCCAGGAACCCTGCACTTTCCAACAGCGCCAAGTTGAGTTCTGGAGAAACTGAAGGGAGCACTATATGGGGAATTAGGTAACACTCCTGACACCTCTCACTAGCCAACGGCAATCATGATTCTCTTTGTTCACACACTGTATTCACTAGGAAACTATCAGTTAGCAGTTTTTGTTTATACAAGATTGAAGCTAGTCTGGAAGTGGCATGGGGTGGGAGGGTGGGGGGAAGAGTAGAACAGAGAGACAGAAAGACCAGGTGACTCCTACACCTTCTAAAGCCAGTCCAGGAGCCCCCTGCAGAGAAGGCTGTTAGTGAAATGCCTGGAGACAGGAGGGGCTAAAATCTCTGGTGACTCGAGGACATTTAAGAGATTGTGCTAAATTCAGGCCCATACCTCTGCCAGTTCTCCAAGGCAGGCACATAATAAATAGGGTTTCCTGGTTATGATCTGAAAGCTGTGTTCACTGTGGTTACATGCAGTTTCTACACACATTCTTCACGCACTCCTTATAAGTTACACAGGGGAACAAGAGTGGGTGGTTTCATTGGCTCTCTGAAGCCAGTCAGGAAGTTCCTGCAGATAGGGCTAACAGTGATACTTAGAAAGCCTGCACTCTCAGCTTGGAGCAGCAGCTGCAGAAGTTATACAATGTACAGACGGCACCTCTGCTAACTCCCCAAGATGGGCACAGGTAACCCTGAGAGCCCAGGCATTGCTTGAGGTATCAGCAAGCCATTCTCTGTTTCATGAACTTTTTCATTAAACTCCTTTTATTTTTCTTTCAGTACCTGCATTCTAATTGTTAATTCCTTAGAATGAATTGATTATCTTAAGTGGATAATAAATTAATGCTATTCATTTAAAGATGTTGATTAATATTTAGAAATCTCTGCTTTATGCAAAATAAATGTGCCTGGAAAGCAGGTGAAATAAACTTAAGATTGAATTTATTTGGCAAAACAAATATGAGAAAATTTACCAAGTTTGTAACATCATCAGAATAACCTAGGAAATATTTAATTTAATTTAATGCAAATATTTAATTTCATCGTCACCTATCGGCCAACCACGCTCCAGCCATATCTCTGTTAAATTTTTCCTTTGGTGGTTTGGGAATTGCCCTGGAATTTGCTTCCCATATTCTCTGATCAAGTGGACCGGCCACTAGATATAAAGCCCTTTCATGCTCCTAAATATAACTTTGATTGCATGATATAAAATGGGGGAAAAAAAATCTAGTAAATACTGTTTGTTGTGAGTAGCTTTAGAAACAACCTATTATCTCTTGTTTCTTATATTGGGCATTTTGTTTGAAAATAAATGCAAAATAATTTACATTATAAATAAAAATTGTGCCTACCATCTGTGAATTCTTACTCTTTCATGTGCTGTTTTTAAAGTCATATATCACATTTCAGTTAAAGCAGGTGATTATTTAGTCCTATATATTTGCACATATATATATTTGCACAAATATTAGTGTTCTGTAGTGCATTCATTTCCCAAAGTGTGGGAAAGAGAGGATTTGGAATCTGCAACATTGCCTACAGTTCATTTAATTATGATAGCATATTTGGTTAGGGACAAAGTAAATTCAATGAAGCATTAAAATCAAACATCCCTTTAATTAAACTGGAGAAGAGGCTGAATTTGTCTTATATATTGTTTATTTTTATTAATAGGATGAGAATACTGTGTCTCCAAAGAAGGTATCATAAATCCTGTGAAATAGATATGTCTACCCAGCTGCATTTGACCCATGTCTCATCCAGTTTAAAATTTTCTGAACAAAGATTTTGACAACATAAAAGATCATGCAAATTATTAGTGTTGCTGATATTTTATGTAGAATTTTGCTCATTTGCAGATGGTAAAAATGTACTTTACCCAAATTGTGAAGGATTTAAGAATTAGCACAACCTTCAAAATGAGTGGCCCTTACTTAATCTAAATAGACTAAACAAGCCCAACCCAAATGAGAGAAATAGTTCAGCTGTCTTTCAAATTAACTAATTCAAAACTCACAAAGCCTAGATCTAATACATTTGCTGTATTTCTTTAAAGTTCCTTATCTATCATAAGAAATACATTTTAGGTATTTAACTGTCACATACATACAACCCAATATTTCATCTTTACATTCCTCAGCTGTACCAGTAGCTTTTTAATTGTCTATCCATACATGATATTTATATTAGAAAGGTTTTTTATAAAGACATTTGGGGGCGTATAACTTCAGTTAATTTCAAAATGCGCTACATGTTTCTTCATCTTTAAAGTCTGAATGACTACCAGCAAATTTATGTCTTTGTAAAATGGCATTTTCCAATAGCATCTATTACAATTAGAATATGTTACATGTATATAGCATCTTAGGGGATTTTCAAAATAATAACCCACCTCTACAATCTGTTCTGTGAAAACGTATTGTTTGAATTCATCTGTATATAAGTAGTATTTCTGTAGTATCTATTTGCTGATTACTTGACATAAACTTGCCTAGGTCATTAAAAAGGCAAATATTTCTGGTTATAGGTTACTTTGGCACTGAAATGCTTTCTTCAAAAATATGGTTTTATTGTTCCACAAGATCTAAAATCTGAAAAAAAAAAAAAGTCTAGATGAAGATTAAAAATGTATCCAAGTGTAAATATTACAACATACACAAAGGGTAAGAAAATATTGAAAGATATTAAGAAGATCAGTAAACGTGCAGTTTGCCCTAAGTGTTAGTTTTTATTTTGTTTTTACTTTGGCTTTTTCTCTCCCTTCTCCCTTCCCTTTTGCTTTCCTTTCTATCCCATAAAACTGCTAAATTTGTTTTTTCAACAAAAGGTTTATCTTACGTTAAGAAAAATTCAAGTGACATAATTCAAATTTTCAAAGATAAATGAAGACAGAATGAAATATTCCTCAGAAGGTTCATTAAAATAAACTGATTTTCAATGGAGACTTGATTTATATGTGGTTACCGAGCCTATCCTGGTGCATAATTTGGAATATAGCTCTGTCATCATAAAACGGGCACCTACAGAAGCCAGTTTGGTAAAATGACCAACAGTGATTCAGCAACACAAAATGCACTTAATCAAATTTATACTTCCACTCATTTTCAATATCTGACACTGTAATCAAAATACAGTGCAGTCAGTGAGTAGGAAAGACACATGGAAACAATACTCGTGTGTGTGTGTGTGTGTGTGTGTGTGTGTGTGTGTGTAGGTTCTGTGTTCATACAACTTTCTACTATTTTAGGGTAAAACAAAAAGATGAATGAGAATCCATGAACATTTATTTGCAATATAGCTGTGTTGATTCCTTGACATTGATTTTTACGGAATTTACTAGAACATTTTGTCCCCACAAAGAATTGCTTTGAATTGCAAACCCTTTAGTTAGCAACACAGTGAAACAGGAAATTTGAAGTGAAATTATTCTGTTCACATGAGTTCTTGGAATTCCAATGGAAATTGTCTGGAAAAACTTCAATTTTTAATGAAAATATTGATGTTTCATTATGAACAAATGAGAAATAACCAATTGTTTCTAATAGTAATTATCTCACACCAGCATTCATTATTTACCAGTTTTTCTGTATTCAAGGTAACTATTCCAAGACCAGGAATTACTCCTACTAAATGATCTCTATTATTCATGCATTTCTCCAGGCAGCCTGAAATTATCTTCAGTGTAGAGTAGCATTTTATAGCAACCTATCCTTAGCACATAATATAAGATGCACAAATACTTCTTAATAATAACAATTAAAGTGATAACAATATATAACATTACAAACTCACTATGTGCCAGACACTCTCTTAACTGCTTAATGTATCTTAAATTATACCATTTCTTAGATGCTGTTATTACTCCAATTGTACCAATGAATAAATTGAAGCAGAGAAATTATGTAACTTGTCCAGAATCAACTGGTGATGTTTCAAACTAAGAAATCTGCACCCTTAAACACTATAGTACAGTACTTACAGCACAGATAAATCCGTAGTAAATATTTGCTGAGTAGACATATAAATGCAACTATAATATGAAAATAGCATGTGGTCAAACAGTAGATCCTGTTTACAGAAGATAATGGGAAGCTATAGTTAATCACTAACCAAACAATTGCTTTTGAGATAAAGCATGTTTAGATGTTTGATATCTCCTAGCTTTGTTTGGGTGTTGCAGCTATGTTGAGAGAATGGAACATTATGTATAGTGATATATACAATTTTAAGATCCTATCGACTTGAAAATTATACTAGCTCCTAAGAGCTGGAAACAGGGAATATGTATAATTCTGTTGGAGAAGTAAAGGTGGGAGATAATAAAGAAATTCATGAAATATGTAAATAAGAACAGAATAAAAATTAAGTTCTAAGAAATGGATATTTAAACCATTTATATAAAGTCTTGCATTAGGATAATTTGTAAGAGCAATAGCTTCAATAAGTATACTCAATGTGGGTTTGTGTCAAAGTATTAAAAACAAATTGCTGTAGAAGTTTCTCAACTCTTACTGTCTATTTGCTAAAAATTTCTCTTATATGATTTCCTTAACACCATTCATAACTAGAGAAGTGATTTTGTATTTAATGTATTTTTTACTTAAGATTCAGAATTTTTAAGTTTTGCTTAGACAACAGTTTAAAAATGCTCCTGTTAAGGTATGAAACTTGGTAACTTCTCAGTTCCAATATGTATATTGTGACATATTGAACATTTTTGTGGTTATGTTCAATTGGACTCATCTTTTCTTGACCAAAAATTTAAACTTTTTTTTCTGGTTATACTGATAACTGATATACTATATTTGGTTTCATTGTAAGTATTATATGCATTAACAGTCAAAGATAGTATAAACATTCAGAAATTTTATGTAAGTGTTTTTTTAAAAACCAATTGCATTGTGGACTTAACATTCAGAAACTCCATATCTGTTCATGCTATCTAGACCCCTTAACATATTTAGCATTTATAAATAAGAATACTATTTAATATCACAATAATGGGCAATGATACCATTGCACATATATATGTGATTGAATGAATGTTTTAAGTAATATGCATTAGCATATAGATATACATGTAATTCTGAATTAGAACCTCACAAACCATCAATTTGCTAATTAGAAAATTATGCATATGTGTTCTTGTATGTGCATTTATGTCTCTGTGCATTGACTGAAGATAAATGGATGCTATGGAACTGAAATATCTTGAATTATAGATATACCTCATATTCAGAAAGAATTATCAAGTGTTTATTTGTAATTTTTACAAATAGCCAAAGCATCATGATCCAGAACCTACTTTGCCCATTAATTCAAAGCAGTTAGGATTGAAAATATCCTTCATTCCACATATTTAAATAATGTGTTCTGTTGATGAGTTAATATATTTATTTCAGATCTGGAGCAAAATTGGTAACCATTATAAAGGTGTCAAGATGAATGTAGAGATGAGGAACTCTGATGATCAGATACTCTGACAAGACCAGCTTCTGGCAAAGTTAGAAAATAGATGAAATTCAACCAGGGTGCTCTCTTTTGCTAAAACATTTCTTCTAGTAGTACTCTTTGGTTTATGTTACCTGATTATTTTCTTTATTTTTTCCTGCAGTGAAATCTTCCATAAGCTAGACTACATACTGATCACTCTTCAGTGTACTTCTCCAGCTGTGACCAGTACTTTCAAATGTGGAAATCCAATAGCTTATTTAACATACTTACTTGAATGGCCAAGAAATGATCTAAGTTACCAGGCCCTAAAAAGGTCATTTTTATTTTCTTTACTAAAATGAAATTGAAATTTACATCATTGATTTTCTTAGGCCAAACCTCTCAGCTTGATTCATCAAAGATCCCTCTCCTGTTTAAGCACTATATTCATCACATTTATCTTCATGTCTCATTCAGTTATATCTTCCAAATATATTTATTTACCAATATTCTTACTACAAAGTCAAATTTCCATCTTTTGTTCAGATGCTGGCCTTTTTGCTAGTGTTCATTCTGCTTGGCTGATATCACTTGTGACTGATAAGTGTCAAGACTATTGGTGTTAAATGTTTCAAATTTCATCTTTATTTAATTGTTTTCTCTGATTCTATCTTATTGTCTCTGTCTATACCTCTGTCTCTGACAAAGGCATTATTTATGTAAAATAAAGAATGAATTTTATTGCTCTCTTGCTTAAATCTCTACTTAAGCTTCCCATTGCATTGCAATAAAATCCCAACTCCTAGCTTTGTTGTTAAAACCCTTCACGCCTGGCACTGCTTGCATTGTCCTTTTACTGTGCTTCCCCTATCCACAGTGCCCCAGCATACCAGCCTTCTTTCTATGCCTGGAACACTTCAAGCCCTTCACATGTTTATCCTAAACTCTTTGCCTGGACCATTTCCCCATCCTGTTCACTTGACTAGCTCAATCTCATCCTTCAGGTCTCAGCTCAAATGTCACCTCCTCAGAGGAACCTTCATAATCTAAAACAGCCTTCCTGCAATCATCTCTATTTAATTATTCTCTTACTTTTCACTGCTGTCATCACAATTTATTTTCCATTTCTCTATTATCTGCATCCTCTTGGGATATAATTTGATGTGAATCTAGGACTATCCTTCAGTGTCTCCCTTTGCCTAGTGCTTAGAAGGTAGTATATGTGCAAGAAATACAAATTCTATACGCAGTGTGTCTCCACTGGATCTACATTTTCTAATGAATTCATTCAACAGGTATTTCCTGAGCATTCATGTGTTCTCGGCATCTTGGTAGTTCTGGGAAATGAAAACGAGAAGTAAAGTCCCTGTCATGAGAGCTCTGGATCTAAAAGGGAAATACCTCGTTTATCATGGGTAAAAGAAGTGCAGTACTGTAAGGGAAATCCTAAATTCAAATTAAGTACTGGTGCTGTGGGAAAAAAGAAAGTCAAATTAAACTAGAATGGTAATGAATTGGAGAATATGCCTCTCCAATAAGCAAGAAAATAAGCAAGAAAATGTCTCTGCTTGAAGTGATTGCTGTTCTGAGTCTTAAGGGACAAATAGAAATGGACTAAATGGCATGAATTGCTTCCCATCTCCACAGTGCTGTGTTCTCACATAGGCAGGGGGACTGGTGAACCTCGAGTCTAGTGGGGACTCTGAAACATGCTCCTTATACATGCACTATATTGATTAATCCGTGTATTCATATATTTACTTTAGATCTGACAGTTTTGAAGGTACTAAGATGAACAGAGAGTTTGGGGGTAAATAGGACTTAATAAGTGCTATTTAAGAGAGATTTACTTTGTCTAAGGAAGAAACCAGTTCTGGTAATTGCTGCCATACTGAAAAGATAGCCATGCTTTCAGGTATGCTATCCTCTGATATGTTTTTCAGATGTCTCCTTTCCAGTTAGACTGTAAGAGACTTGAGAGCCTGATACACAGATGGAACTAGAAGAGATACTAAATGGACAGATAAGAGAGAAGGAGGAAGAGAAAGGAGGAGAGAGCAATAGAGGGAGGGGGCTAGAGGAGAACAGAACCAGTTGCATAGCAGTTTCTTGTTATAAGAAGTTTTTTAAAAAATGGGTTGGGGATAGGGATTTTCATTGTTTGTGTTATCTTCTGCTATCAACTGTTTTTAGTAGTTGGCAACTTTTGCAACAGTTTTAAAATCTGTATGAAACAGGGAAAAATGCCCAGATTTGTGATTTCTTTGTGGTTTTCCTCCTATAACATTTTTGATGCAAACGTAAAGTCTTACAGACAATGCCAAGGTTGAATGGAAACCAGCTGACTTCAACTTTATTATTTGAGGTCACAGAGAAATGAGGCTTGAAATAGCAGCCACTAGATCTGAACTCACCAGGAATCAAATGATCTGGTTTTGTATGAGTATAATAGTTTAGTTTTGTTAGTTCTTTTTATTTTAGAAAGGAGAGTTATAGAGCAGATATTTAATAGTTGCTTGATTTTTTTCACTAATTATCTTGAAAGCAGTTATGGCTACTTTTTCATTCTTCTCTGTTCTAAATTTCAGACTATGTTTGACCAACCAAATTAAAAATCCACCAATAAATATGTTGATTGTATGGTAATAGTATTATGAGTATATATAAAGCATGATGCTTCGGCACAGGAAATTACATATGGATTATACATGTGTGTACACACACTATATAATCTGTACATATATTCATCTATATAAATATATAAACTTGCATATATATAATGCTACTAGAGTATATAAGTACTATTCATGAGACTTAATTTTAGAGTCTATTTCTTTTTATCTAAACCTAATCAAAATATTTACTATACTTCAATTATTATACTCCAAGACAATGTCTACTGTTGCATCAAGAGCATCTATGTTGTTTCATCATGCCTGATACACACTTCACTTCAGTTTCATCTGGTTTAATGTCCTTGATTCCTTTGCACTGTTATGTAAATAAGATAGTGTTTCCTCATGCTTGCTTCATGCTTTGTTTACTAGCCTAATAATTCCTAAGACAGATGTGGTAGTTCTCTTCCCTAAGTCTACCTTTTGGTCAATTTACTTTTTCCACTATGTGTTTTAACTTTGAATATTCTGTTATTTCTGTGTGCAGGGGTTTGTATCATATTCCCCACATCACCATCACCCCTTTGAATTGTTGGACAATCATTCATACTCATTTTCACTAGGCTATTCCTAGTGAACATCTCTCAAAATAATTTTTTATTTGTTCTAAATTTCCTATTTGATGACTTCAGAGTTATCTTGCATTTGATAATTTTTTGAGTACCCCTCAAAATGAAGTTCCCTTCATTCTGGAAATATTATCAAATAAAAGTTGGATATAATATAGCTAGCTGTGTTCTGTTATGAAGAAACCCAGGATTCATTCTAGAAGATATAATTGCTTTCTCACCCTTAATTTTGGCTTGAAATCATATGTTCAGCATTTATCAGTCTGTAGCCTGATTTCTTAGCTAACCATGTATGGCTTCCTTGATACCACTGGAAAAAAATTGTCTCTTGGGGCATATATGATTGTATGTAACTGAGGCAGCAGGTTTCCACGTTAGCTTATAATCAGTATAACAGTAAGACATGCAACTGTACACAGCATGTAGCTGGTAGTCTCCTTCAAGTTGAGAGTTAATGTATGATTTTCTCTACTAAATAGTTAAATGAATGATATTCTTTTTGTCATACCTGAGGGACATTGGAAAGGACATGCACAGCCTAGTGAAGAGCAAGCACTGGCATTTCAGAGAGATGCCTAGCACCAACACCCAGCTATCTACTATCAAAATTGTTATTTTATACCTGAGTCAGAGCTGCAGGAAATAGATAGCATCAAACCAGATGTAAATGATTGTCCCTAAATCTAACTACAAATGAGAATATTAGTTTTGCAGTATTTGTTAAAAGCCAGACTTCCTTTCACTGAAAACAAAGAATTATTCTGCATAAACAGGTCAGCCCTGCTTCGACTCTCATGTCTCCTCTCGAAGAATATCAAGCTTACTAAAAAAAGACAGTAAAATTATGTATGTAATAGGGTAGTAATATATTGTTGAATGTAACATCTACTGAAGGTACATTCTTTTAAAATAAATATGCAACTATATCAGATGTGATAAGTTATCCTTTTCATACAAAGGTTGGTTTTATCATCATTGGGGATGAGATTGTTTGCACTCTGTTCAAAGAGGGAAAATGAAATCTCCTGGAGTCGCTCATCCTCTCACACATTGCCCATACACTGGCATCAACATTAGTTGGGAGTATGGATGCAGTCTGTGTCTGTGAAACAGAATGTAGCTAAACAGGAAACACAGAATTCCAATCCAAAGTTCTCTGGACAGCTGAGCCAAGTAACCATATGTTTATGCCATGTACCATAGCAAGTAACATAACATCTCAGGCAGTGGGGGAACTAATTTTAAAGTGATTTTAAACATTTGCTTAAAACTTTTTGGGGTGCAAAAGAGTCAGGAATCAAGCCCAATAAGGGAATTTGACTGACTAGGTCAAAATACAAAATGTTTCCTAGTAGATTTTAGCTTTCAGTTAACTCAATTCATAAATGTCAATTGTTCAGTCTTATTGTTTTTTTTTTGTTTTTGTTTTTGTTTTTTTCAGATATTAAAATTCTTCTTTAAAATACTATTGGTTTTTTGTAGCTCTAAGGATGGAAGTGTAAAAATAAATATCCTTATTCTAAAAACCTAAATTAGTATCATATAGATATATCTTTCTGAATATTATGCCCTCTATAAATATTGTTTCTCAACATCAACAACACTAGAAATAATATATACCAGGTATCATTACTCTTTTTTAACATGTTAGTTCATTACAAGATCTCAGGAAACCAGATGTCTTTGAAGGATATGTGAATACTATAAATGATATATAAAACACTTTTTAAGTGTCTGTATTTTTTTTCTTACACATATGTTAATATAATTCCTGTGAGTGGAACCAGATCTACTCACACAACAAATATTCAAGAACATTAAATAAATGGTAATAGTAACCAGTTGGTGTTCTCTTGATTTTCCTTAGGTTTATGGACAGTAAGAACCTTGAGAGCAATTCAAGGAGTGAATAATGTTATCTGGTCTGAGAACCAAAAACATCTAATTGAGTTCTTTTAGGGATGGATAGTTTCAAATTAATAAAAACATATATCCCATTTTGATAAGTTATTGGTTGTTATTATCTATGCTATTTACTTTGGGTTCTATTTAGTATGAAAAAAATACCTGGAGATCTTAATGGTTTTATCTGAAAATTTGATACCTAAAAGTATTATAATCATATAATATTATATAATTTTGCTTGTTCTTATCAAGAAAAGCAATGGTAGCATAACGGTGGCAATTAAATTTAACAGTTTATAAGAGTGCTAATATGGAGCTTGTCACTTGGTAAGCAAACAGTAACTCCGAGCATTTAGTTTAATTTTAGGTTCAAGGACTGAATTCTAACAGACACAAGCTGCCTTGAAAGTTTTACATGCAGATCACCACTTATTGGAATCCCAGGGGCAGGATCCTTGGAAAATGTGGCTTACATCATAGCTTCTGAATTTGGTTTAGAAAAGAATGTTCTTAGGAAAATTTAAGGTAGTATTGTTAGAGCACCATTTAAACTTATTCAGTTAGCCTCTATAGACCTTAAACTTGAGGATCAATTTTCTTTTTCTTTTTTTTTTACTTTTCTATCCAGCTCATCTCTTTCAGGATTGAACCCCATTCGTCTTGATAACTCCTAGAAGACTGTTCAGTTCAGAGATCATGAACATTTGTGTCTAAATCTAAAAAGATAAGTTGTATAAGCATTGGAGCTATGCACACAATGTTCATATTTGATACATTTTTATATTGCCCCAAATCTTAGACAGGTATGTTGTGAGTGCATAATAATTTGTTAATGAGGCAGATTGCTGAGTTCATGGGAGGGGGCTTTAGAGCTTTCTAAAACACAGCACATGCCCAATGACATGTCATCATGGTTCAGTGTCTCTTAATCTGTGTTCTCCTGGACCCTTTTTGCAAGATATTATTAAGAAGCATCTCCATTGAAATAAGTTGGCATGTCTATTGATGCCAATTGGCAGATGGCATCTCTAATGCAATAAATTGTGAGAATGGCTTCCTTTAAGCTAGTACTTTTCTACTGTACAAGTTCTCAAAATTCAGTATGCTAATATACTGGGAATTCTTTGTAGGAATAGGACTTAATTAGGCACATAAACTATTTTGACTGTGAGTTCTTTACTACATGTTACTGACTGATGTCTTTCAAGAAAAAATATACAGAACCTGGTTTGGAAAGTAGTATGATTTTGATCATTATATGCCAAACAATAATTTAAATTGCTAAAGAGTTTGAGAAAGAGAAACATGGCAAAGAATGGTTCAGTGATCATTTAATCTTACAAAGTAAATATTTTCCAGTAATATTTCCAAAATTTTTGAACCTGTATCTGTATTTCACTGTGAATTTCTTGCAACATCATTCTAATGTGTTTGTTATAAATATTTCTTTGATCCAAAAAGTTACTTCTTCACCATTTTCACTCAGTCAGATTTCCAAGATAATGAACAGGAATTGGGAGGAAGCTTACCTTTTGTTATTATTAAAAGGTAGTAGATAAATACTAGCCAGCTTGTTTTAGGAAGACAATTACTCAATAAATTATAGTCATCTCTGACTCAGTAAACACATAAAATGGCAAGCAGTTATAATAAAATAATCTCAAAAATGTTAAGCCCATTAACGTCACTTCTGCAGAGAACCCACAAGACCATAACTAAAAAGCATACAAGCATGGCAGGGTTTTTTCATGTTGATAAATAAAGGATTATAAATCCCCATTAATGTAAGTATCTTGGTCTTCCCATGTGACATAGAAATGCAAAAAAAACAAAACAAAACAAAACTTAGTATTTCTTATATAAATATTATCCATGTCTATTAAAATAGTTTTAAATCCAGTAATGATCCTTCATCGTTGTGCAATAAAATAGAGTATTAACCCATGTGGTTAACTGTTGCCAGAAGTAGTGGAAGTATTAGGTTTGTATGTTATTTATAAAATAAAGTACCCCCATAATTTCCTTTAAGGTAGAATGAATGCACTATCTTTCATTGGCCACATGAAATTGAAATTGTGAATAGAATAATTATAAAATAAAAAGGGCTCAGTATTGTGACTTCAATGCTTAATCACCTATTTGTCAACGATCAGCTACCCAGGGTAACTGACCACCAGTCACCACAACAGAGGAAGACCACATTTTTATAGCATACCTGTAAGAACTTTATCTCACTTGTTTTTAAAGCTGGGAGAAAATGACTAAAACTGGAAGATTCCGTTTTTTCTGTTTTGTGCAGGCCAGCACAAACTAGCTGTTTTGATTCTCAACATAGAGAATGAAAACAGACATTCCTAGAAGGTAGATAAGACGCCAAGGTGTGACTAAAAAGTTGCTTGGTACTAAATCACTGTGCACACAGTGTGAAATTGGTCAGGATTTTTCCATTCCCACTTTAACTTTTGCAGAAAATGGTCAGTTAAGTGGGGCTAAGTGTATTTTTCTGTTCATTCAATCTGTGCATCATTGTAGTTTCAGAATTTTTTGCTACACATTCTCAGAGAAGTGACTTGGTTATATTAATATTTGAGAAAACATGTATTATATTAGTTTTTGTTTAAAAAATAGGGAAAATATAGTTTGTCCTGGTTTATTTAACTCTCAAATTCTATGTAGCCACCACCTAAGGCTAAAACAAGTATTGTTAGGTTATTTAGTGACAAAAAGTATAGACAATTTCTCTGGTCCAGGGAAAGAAGCCATTTTTTCTTAGAGCTAATGAAATTTATATTTTAGGTGCCTCTCTTACATGAGTCCTTCTAAAGACAAAAGGGGCTATGTAATTGTATCTAAGTTTATAGTTGTAATTTTATCTAAAAGTATAGTTGTAATTTTAAAAGTTGTTTTATTTTTTTGACAAAAGCCCCACACACACACACACACACACACATACATACATATTGTGTAAATGTCATATGTCACAAAATCTGGATCAATTCCTGTTTCTTTTATTTACCTTTGCCATTATATCTAGGTATTACATCAATCTTGTATTTCAAGCAGTGAGACAAATGACAGCCTCATTATTTCTAAAAACATTCCTATCCTTGACATTACTGTTAGTTTCAAACTATAGATTTTTTTCTGGATTCATTAGCATTAAAATAAACCTCCTAAACTCAGTTTATTTTAGGAAAATGTAGACATCCACTTTTTTGTTTGTTTACCTATTCATTCATTTACTCATTCAGTCAATTTTAGTCAAAATTTGCACTATTCAAAACTCTACAGTTTTGGCATGTAAAGATATAAAAAATAATTGAATAAGAAGTGCTATTTAGTCCTTAGTCTGATCACCAACTTTGTACTGGATGTGAGCAAGATACTTAATGAAATTATCAATTATAAAGTAATTTTAAAATAGCTAGTGTGCATAGTGTTTTATGGTAGGATATCACCATTTCATGTGTATTATCTCATTTGAATCCTTTTATTATTCTTAAGTACAATACATGTTATGTTATTAAAAGTGATAAATTAATAAGTAAAACAAGATGTTAATGAAAGTATCAAGGCACAATGGAGCTACGTTTTACAAATCTAGCAGTCCTTTTATACTCAAGAATTAATTACTTGAACATAAGTAGAGCCCACACTGAAAAAAATTAATTTCCTGAGCTCTCAGTTGGAAAAGATACTAATTTTAGATCAGATTTCACTTACTTATAACTAAAAATTCATGAAGAACGAAAATAACTTCAAAGTTTCTATTCAGTGCCCAAGCATTGCCCTCCTTTCAAAACCACCTTTAATATATTTGGTAAGAAGTTTAGGCCCATAGTTATTCTGTTCTTCCTTCTGTCTCCTCTCTATCACTCTACCCCCACTGGGGATATTTACTATATAGAGTTAACAAATATTTAGTGTAGTCTGACTATGAAACAGACCTTTTACCCACTAAGCTCTGAGAGCCAAGGATGATTAGTGCTTCTGGATTAATTAAATAATCACAGGTATATTATTATAACTTTAGCAAGTGCTGTGAAAAGAAAGCACAGGCACTAAAAGTTAAGGTTGAAGAATCTCATCCCCTGAGTATAGGAATGTCTTTTCTCTACACTTAACATCTAAAATGAAATTAGAAAGATCACTTGAAAATAATCCCCACAAGAATAAATTTAAATAAAAAATTAAACAATTTTAGGTGTATTAGACTTTCCTTCCATGTTTAAATATGAAAATAATTAGTTTCAGTATGGGATTGTTTCCAGAATCTAAGAGGAAACTATTTAAAATGAATCCCTTTATACACAGGAACATATCCATTTCTACATTTGCTTCATTTCCACAGACATCCATCCTGTATTTTCTTTTTCTTATATCAAATGCTATTTGACTTGTTATTCATTTACATAAATCTGCATGTGCACGTTTCACTCACCTTCCACCAAAGCCCAGTGTTGATACACTAGTGCATTACCTCTCTACCTCCTATCCACTCTGTTAGTACCCATATTCTTCACACAATCTGTTACTTTTCATTTGTTTTGTACTTTATTTTGGTCGGTTATATTCTGCAAATTAGTGAAACCATCCTAAATTATTTTGTTTAGCATAATCGCCTCAAGTTCTATCCATATTATTGCACAAAGTACACTTTTATCTCTAAAATAATTGAATAGTATTCCATTGAGTAACTTGTATAGTATTCTATTAAAAAATACAATTTCTTTACTCAGCTGATACATATTTAAGTTGATTCATATCTTGACTTCAATCATGCCACTATGAACATAAAGCTGTATAAATCATTTTTCTATTAATGTTTGCTTATTCTCTAGATAAATATCTGAAGTGGTATTGCTGGATTATATGGCATCTTCATTTTTGACATTTTTAATTTTTAAACAATGTCCATAGAATTGTCCATGGAGGCACACCAACAGTGAAAGAGTATTCTTTTCCCCTACAACCTTACCAACCCTTGTTGTTTCCAGTCATTTGCTATAGGTTTTCCACTCTGGTGTGAAGTAAAATGAAATCATATTACACATATATGTATTAGCATCATATTACATATATGTATATATTTCTAACATTATTTTATACCCACAAATTCCTCCAATACCATGTCATTATGTTGTCATCATGATCTCTTGTGCTCATCCCTCCTCTGATCTTGCCCTCCCTCCTCTCCATTACTTCCTGTACTCTTCACTTCTGCTATCAGTTTGTTAATTTTAACTTTTTTTTGGTTTTTTGTTTGTTTTTTTTCTATATCCCATATGTAAGTGAGATCACCAGATATTTTTCTTTTCTTTCTGACTTATTTTGGCAAGTATGATTCCTTCTAGTTCCAACCATGCTGCCACATATGCCATGAGTTTGCTATTTTGGTTGTTGGATGTTCCATTGTGTAAATATACCACAATTTTTTGATCCATTTGTCTTTTGGGGGACATTTGGGTTGTTTCCATATTCTGAATATCACAAATAGTGCTAAAATAAACACAGTTGTCCAATTTCCTTTTGAGTTAGTGTTTTTGTATCCTTTAAGTAGATTTCCAAAAGCAGAATAGCTGGGTCATATGGTAATTTAAATATTTTATCTTTGGGGGTCAGGGGGTTGATTTGCATTTCCCAGTGGCAATGAAATTTCTTTTAATGTGTCCGTGGGCCATCTATATATCTTCTTTGGAAAAGCATTTGAGTCTCTTTTCCATTTCTAATTGGGTTGTTTGGTTTGGGTTGTTGAGCTGTGTAAGTTTTCATGTATTTTGGAAATTAATTCCCTGCCAGAGGTGTGATGGACAAATTTCTTCTTCTAGGCTATTGGTTGCCTTTTTGGTTTTGTGTTGAGTTCCTTCCGTATACTAAAGCTTTATCATTTGATCTAGTTTCATTTGTTCATTTTTGTTTTCATTTTCTTTGTCAGTAGAGTTTGAGTCCCACATACATCTCTAAGGTTGATATGGAGGATATCCTTCTTCGTCTTCACTATCAGTGTCTTCCTCCTTTCAAGGAATCAATAAAATGACCACCAGTGGTACATTTACCAAGATCTAGAAATTGTTTAGACCAAAAACAACCTCATAGATTCTGATTAAGGCAGCAGATGTTCCAACACTCTGATCTAGGATAGCAATCTAAGCTGGTTTGAACACCCTATATCTCTCCCACTCTAAAGTCTACCCACATAAGTTGTAAATTGATCTTTTTATAAATACACAGTTTCATGAGCACAACACTGATCCTTGAGCTTAATAGTTTTTAAATTCAAATTTGAATGTTTTCCTAAATGCCCCTCAATCTAAACAGAAGCCTCCACCCAGAATAGAGGCAACACTTCCTGATGTAATTCAGAACACAGTTTTCAATCTGTGTCCAATGTCTGTAGATCCATAAAAACTGACCTGTGTCAAAATCATTTCTCTCCAGTATCAGCCATCTATCCAACTATAAAAATATGAAGGAAAACTTTACATTAAGATTCCCCTTACATTTTGGAATTGACAACATTCTTGATCAGGAAATGAATGTACAATTTTGTGCAGGAAAAGGATGTCGGTCAAACATCTTTTATTTGTAGGAAAAGAGCATTTGCTTTAACATGTATAGCCTTAGATACGGGCTTGGGTTTGAAGAATGTCAGTTTTCCTGCCATTGATGTGGTTAGAAAATATTTATCCAAACAAAATGAGCTTATCATCCCTTCTTTAACTGTTTTCAGATTGTGCCAATGCGTTGAACCAAATGTTCCCACTCAAGTTTTCTATATCTGACAAACTCTGAATAGGAATCTCCCTGAGCAAGAGACCTTTCTCAGAGAGCCTTACAAAGATGATCCTTATCATTCTAAAACTGAACTAGCCATTGTTTCATTTAGGAGCTATCAAATAGCCAAACATACAGGAATACACAAATGCATGCATTTCCACTGTTTGACCATCAATGGTCATCCCTATGTGCACTCAAAACCACTTTATAGAAACCCAAATGATGTGCATCAGACACAGTTGTCATGATTGGCATGTGGCCAGTTCACATTCTTTGTGTCAATTAAGCTTCAAGTGACAATTTACTTTGTGTTACAACTTTGTGTTACAATTTTAAATTATTTAAAAATAAATCTCCTAAGTAGGATATTGGAGACCATCCCCATTTGTTTTTGTATCCAAATTTCAAGTTATCTTAAAGTTTTAAAACTTGTAATATTTGTCATATTGATATCTTGTTGTATCCTAGTTTTCTTTTATTTATACATTTTAAGCCTGAAATAAATTGTATAGTTTAAAATTTTAAAAAAGAAAAATATTACAGTCAGGTTGGGAAAGAACCTGTTAGCTTCTACCTACCCTAAATACCCCCCCCCCTTTATTTTTTTTCTAACAACCTTATTCTAAGTATCAGACTGGTTTTTGGAGAATACTAAGACAATTCACACCTAACCATAGCATATTGCTATCCTTAAAGAAAATAGAGGCTTTGTTTTTTCTTTTGCTTTCTTGGGCAAAATTGTTCAGTGTGAAAGAATTGTTATTTCATTTTTTAAAATATTTTTCAAAAATATTTTATTTTGAGGGGGTACATGGGAGCAAAATAGAGAATCTCTTCAATAGTGTTCTGTGTGTGTGTCATCCTAACACAACTAGAGAATCAGATGAGAGGCATAATTTAAAACAATTCCAAGTCATTTAAATTTCTTTTCAAAGACCTATTACACTATAAGTTCCGTTACTAAAATTGGAGTTCTATATGTTACCAATTTAAAAGTACACCTTTCCTTCCATTCATTATTTCTTCTGTGCTACAAGAATAATTGAGTCAGGGTAAAGACTGATTTTGAATCTTTTAGCAATCCAAGTTCTCTGACTAACAGAACAACTTCGTAGATCCTTCCTACAGTACTTGAAGCTCTCTCAGAACAAAATTTCCCCCCCTTGAAAATATCCATATATTATTATGTTCAGTAGTAATCTCTATGTGGTAGCTAAAGAATATACATACAAGTAATCTAATTTAGGAACCAGGGAAATAGTGCCTTGGAGGACTTCACATATACTAAGGAAAATGCAGGAAATCATGGGGAGTTTGTCTTATGGTGATCTTATCAGAGAGGAAGGTAAAAAAATAACATTTCCTTTTCCTCATTAGAAATTTGTAGTTCAAGCCCAGCATGGTGGCACGTGTCTGTAATCTCCAGCTACCTGAAGGCTGAGGCTAGGGATAACTTGAGTTCATGGGTTCGATACTGCTATTGGCAACATGGGAACCATAATCTCAAAAAAAAAAAAAAAGAAA
>PVHY01001095.1:0-133225 GCA_004024945.1 Uropsilus gracilis | reverse complement strand
AAAATATTCAAAATCCTGATTTCCTCATAATTTCTTTCACAATTTTATTAAGACTAAAATTCTATGTGATATTAAGCCTGCACATTATTCCCTTTCTTAAAAGCTTTTCATTTTGCCATTTGATGAATATTGGAAGCAAGTGGATTATCTGGATAAAGAGAATTAGTAGAGGTTTGCTTCAGTCAAGAGAGTAAAGCCACCAGGGGCTTTGAAGGGAGTGCCTTACAATATAAATAGTCCTAATCTCCTGCAACTTTCAAGAAAGAAAATTTTCTCAAGGCCAGTGTTTTTAATCAGCTAAATCTGCAACAAGATTGAAAGTAATGCTGGTGATAACAGAAGCTGGCTGTGTAGGAGAAAAAGCAGGGAGCAGTCAATGATCTGATTCATGAAGAATGTTACAGTTAGAGAGGGGGGAGGACTTAAGTCTCTCAGATCCCCTAACTATGTCTATCTCTAAAAGAGTCATGCAAAGACATCTCTGCCTAAAGTGAAAATGTACCATTTGGATAAGAGTGAATTATTAGCTGAAGGAAGGCACCAGCAAGATGCTGAATATGTAGACAATGCTTTGATGGTCCCAGTGTTTCCGTTTTTCATGTCAGAAAGGAACTGTGTCAGCTACAAAACAGGTGGAATTATTCTAGCAAGGCTTTGTAGGCAGAAAGGAGAATGGGATATGTGTTTTACCTGAGATGATGGGGCAGCAGTAAAAGCAGAGAAGGTTACAGCAATATGAGAAGAGAAATGACTAAGGTCA
The DNA here is from genome assembly GCA_004024945.1 of Uropsilus gracilis. Taxonomy (NCBI): domain Eukaryota; kingdom Metazoa; phylum Chordata; class Mammalia; order Eulipotyphla; family Talpidae; genus Uropsilus; species Uropsilus gracilis. Next base: position 132,465 of record PVHY01001095.1, on the reverse strand, counting down.
CAAATTATTGGACCTACTACTTTCAGTAGCTGTGGCCTGAACACCCACTTTTTGGTATGTTCCTTTCCCCTAGAAGAAACAGGAAAATTGCCCATTTTTGCAAGGGGAGGAAAGATATTTTCTTCTTACTTAGTATCATGCAATTAAATAAAAGGGAACATGGCAAAGGAAGTAAATGCTTTTGTAATTATTGCAGGTATGTTTTCTTGAGTTTGTGAAATTTGAAAAATCTCTAAGTGTCTCTTCAAAACTAGAAAACTTTTCACTGGGGAAAAAACAAACTCACAAACCAAAATTATTTCAGATCTTGCATCTAATTCATAATGAAAAACCAACAGTGCATACATTTTGCCACAAAATCCTCAGGCAAAATTGTTGCACAAATATCCCTCTATCCAGGTCACTTGCTAGCAGATGTAAAATGCAATCATCTCATCACCACATTTGGCCTCTACCAGAATGTGGATTGAGCTTGCAGGATGATTTTGGTTAGCATTATAACACAGACTGTCTCATGTGCTCAGAAGAGATAATCCTGCTGCTATCCTTTGTCATATCACTACCTTTGTCAACCTCTACAACTCAGATGACTGTGCAAGAGGCAACTATAAATGCCCCTGCTTGAATGACTTAGACTCAGTACATTTTTCTGGAATGATTATTAGACAATCAAGTGCATTAAAAATCAGGATTACTGAAAACTTCACCAAATACTGAAAGAAATGATAGTAAAGGTGCTTTTAAATGTAAATAAATATGCAAAATTATTTGTTCTGATTATAACACTTCTCTCCTTTATAATTTTTCTGGTGTATTTCCATATATTCTTTGATATTCAGTTTCCCCTCATTTTCTTTGCAAAACGTTTCTCACTTCTCCTATGGTTACTTATTGCTTATAGAGTAGTTCTCTTAATCTCCAGAATTTGTCTATCTCTATATTTATGACAACATATATGGCATCTGACTTCCCATGTACATTCAGTATCTACCACAGGGGGAGCAGACCTTTTCAGTATGATGTCAGATAAGTATTTCACTCTTTGTGTTGCAACTATTCAAACTGCTATACAACACAGCTACAGATAACATGTAAATAAATAATTCAGTGTGGCTATGTGCTAATAAAATATTATTTAGAAAAACAAACCATAGCCTGGGTTTTTCCTGTGGTCTATAGTTTGTTGAATCTGATCTGAAACAAAACATGGAATAAAGCAGTGGTTCAGCAAGAAGGCCTCTCAACAGTACAAGAGGAATTAATGGTGGGAATTAACTGGTGGGAGGGAGAGAAGATAGAGTTGACAGTTCTATGCTGATTGAATGATTGGTGATTTGAACTGAGGGTTGAGCAAGGAAAAGAGAACAAATTCAAGTTTTTGGTTTGAGCAACTGGCCTTATATTAAGAGAACACATGCAATAAATAGAACTGACTTTACTAGCAGGACTTGGGAGGAAGAGATGAATTATATTTGGAGCACAGAGGATGTGAGAAGTGTGATATCTTCTTCAGTAATCACTCTTATACAGTAACATACATTAGAGTCACCTGAGTGAAAAGCAGATTCCAGGGTCTTACCTTCAGAGTCAGACCACAAAATTTATATTTATATATGTTCCCAGATGATATTTAAGGTTTGACTTGAAGATGGAATGGTCTAATTCTAGCCAGGGTTTTGATTTTCATGTCATCGGTATTAAAACTGAAAGCAGTGGAGAAAGAACCAGAGGCAAAATTTGAGAATACTGTTGATATATAAATACTATTGTCCATCAAGCAAATAAATAACTTAGAGGCCATTGAACCTAGAGCAGTTTTTATTTTTTTCTTCCCCTACCAGGCCTCCCCCTGTGATAAAGAGCCATGGCATCAGCCCTGTTCTTGCCCCAGTGAGATGTCTAAGGTGTCCCCTTTGGTCTCTTGCTGTGGTGACAACTTTTTCTATCCAGTCCTTCCAGACCTATCTCACAGTACTTTTTTTTACCTGTAGCTTCCATACAGACAGCTCTCTCACATTTGATCTACATATTGATTCTCAACATCTAAAACTTCTTTATTGTTGGCCCAATATTTCTGGTACACCCCCAGACTGTCCCACCCAGAGCAGGAGGCCACCATCTATAGATATAATGGAAAGGAAAATAGGGTATGAAACAGTTGCATTCCCACCATTAACAAAATATTGAAGAAAATATTGCAAAGATATAAGCAAGGAGAATATGATGAAGTCTCAGATCTCTGGAACTTCAAGATCTCTGATAACTCTCTGTGTTAAGAATATATAGTACTAGTAAGACATTAATATTTGCAAGGAACAACTTGCAAATTTTTGACTATGAAATTCAGAGTGATTTTTCAGATTGAGCATGCTCTGTTTTTTCTTTCTCTTCTTATAAGTCTTTTACTTTGATTTAAAATTATTCTAATTGTTGCATTACCAACTGTACTGATAGTCACTATCCATTGGATGCTCAGTGCTAAGTCCATGTTCCATTAATGTATGTTTTCTTATTTCATCCTTACAATGACCACCTAGCCAAGCTGTTTTTTGTTTGTTTGTTTTTTAAGTTCCGAGATATTTAGAAAGGCAAATTAACTCACTAAAGATCAATTATTTAATAGGCAACAGTGAGACAATATAAGCCCAGACCTGACACCAGAATTTGTCATCTTGACCATTCTTCAGTATCCCAGATTTTCTTTCTCTTTACTGTAATCCTCAAAGAAAAATGCACAGATGCTGCAATTTTAAGGACTCTTCTATACAAGGATATAGATAAGGTATAACAATCTTAGCAAGGTTTCAGTGTTGAAAACCATTCTAAAATTCTCATATGATATGTGACTGGATATAATCTTAGAGGTACAAAAGTCCAGAAGCAAGACATCGCTCATCATTTATTACCAAGACACTCATCAAAACTTCTCACCCCACACCTTTATGATTCCTACACACAGAAAAACAGGCTGATTGCTGCCTAAAACAGCTTTTTTTAGCAGTTTGCAAGGAGAATTGATAAGGTAGGTGAAACTGAGTTCTGTTTGATAAGAGACCATCCATGCATATCTCTAAACTGAGGCATCTGTAGTTAAAAGGTATCAGAAAAATAGATGCATGCACATCTTTAAACCTCCTTTTGTTAATGTTCTAGATAGCATTCACACAAAGGGTCTCAGGAGCCACACAGCTCTTTCTCTACAAAAACACTAGGCAGAGATGTTCTAGTTCCACTGTCATTCAGAATCCACTTATACTGAAGCAGGTATTGGTGAATAGATCTAGATAGCATGCTATAAGAAGTAATGTATGTCACTAATGAAGCACTTAAGGTTAAACAATCTTCTGTCTCTTCCATTGACTTGGAGACAACATTGACCAGATATTACAACTGACTAAACCACAAAATAAAAGCAAACTATATTCCTGAGTTACCACATGAAGGATGCCTGTCCAGAATATCACTTGATCTTGAGTGGACTTGAGAAATCATATTGTTGCTAATTATTACTGCAACACTGCATTGCCTACCTAAACTTATGTAAGTGCTTTAATGAATGCTAATTTATTTATACTGAATTGAGTGAGTCAAAAGAAAAAGTTGTTTCCGCAACATATTTCCTCTTAGTTGAAAGAGAGCATGGCTAAAACCAGAGAAGAAAAGGTGAGAAGGGGAAAATTAAAGAATACTGTTCTGTGTAGAGGCTATTTAATTCATATAGACTAATACAATGAACACAAATTTTAAATGAAAATCTGTAACTCAAGGGAATCATGATTCTAAAGGCTTGGAAACAGTGTTAGATGATACAAGCCCTTAGGGCTTGGAGAAGTATTTATTATGTTGTTTACCAAATAGCTTTCTTATTTTAAAGACACCAAAAAGAAGCATGGCAACATTAGATGAAAGGGGAAAAAGCAGTAATGATGGAAATTTTGAGAGAGAAAAGTAGCTTGAACATTTGTCACACATAAAAAGTAAAAGAGAAAGCATTTAAACCAGCTTTTCCCGTGAAATACACACCGCACAGGCTTTCAAAGAACAAATAAAGGCATGTAAGCTGAAGAGGGTAGACTAAAGTTGAGTGCATTTGACCATCAATCCTGGAGATGACAGAGATTTGAACAACTGTAGTTAAGTGTGGATCATAAATAATGTTACCATCTCTGGAACAAAAGAAAAATGGCTTGCTTCCCAGTATGAAATTCAGGAGAATTGGTGAATGAAAAACTTTTCAATCTAAGGAACAAGGACAAATAAGCTCATATATGTAGTTGGCAGTCCCATTGGCAGTCCCATCCTATTTCCTATTCCATCCCTCCTATTTCACTGTTGTTCCATGTATTGTGTGTGTGTGTTCATGTATGTCATACACAATCAACTATTGTCAGCTGATTATAAAAGTCAGTTGATCCTTCACAATAATAGGTTCTCTATGATCTCTAAAGGTTGCAAGAGTAGAAATCAAGTCAGGGTTTTAAGTATCTTTCTATAAATGGATTATATTCAAACAAGACTGACAGAAGAAATTTTGTCATACAAATGTCTTTGAAAATAATGCTAGCTTGCCACGTAGTCTGTAAACTCTTCCCTAGCATTAATCCCACTTGTGTGAGAGATTTGTTTGAGTGAAATATAAAAGACTAGTATCAAGATTCATTATGATGAATGGTTTCTCAGAATTAGTGGGTATGCAGTTTAGAACCTGGCTTCAGGCCCTCATCCAGAGCTGTGGATAAATTAGTCTCTGGATCCCTTTATACCATTCCTGTAAAAGTAAGAAAGACTCTCCAAAATTTCTTTCACTGATGTCAGAAATGAAAAATAATTCTTAATATCCATTATGCTGATCTGATATAAATCAATATAAGAATATTAGACATAAAGATAGCTGAAGTATAGGCTGAAGATAGCCTATGCAATTTCAGCTTCTGATTAGAAGATTTAAAATGTTAGCAATCCCTAGAGTATGTTCCTCCAGTTAGTCAATTGAACTCCCATAGAGTATATATTAAATTAACATAAAACATTTACACAATTATATATATGTATATAAATTTATAGATATTTCTATATATATAGATATATATATAAATATATGTGTTTAGATATAGAATATCTATCTGTATCTATCTGTATATTGATATACATAGATATATATAGAGAGAAAGGGAGAGTAACATGTATATAGACATTTAACATACTCTAAGCAGATTAATTTTAGGGATAATGGGAAATACTACATAATAATTCTTATCTAGAGTATAAATAAGACATGAATTTCAGGGCAAATTAAGGGGAGGGAATAATCATCATGCATGTAAACCAACAACCAAACCACTGTTTGCTTAATTATGTATGTTATTTTGCTATGTGATGTTCCAGCTAAAACTACAGGGATTCGACAGGGGTCTGCTGGTAAGAGGGTTTTGCTTGTTTTTTGAAAAATAGATTGAAAATGAGGAATAATATAATCTATTGTCTTACTTTAGAAAGTTTTCTGGTAATATAATGGTTGAACTATATGACTACCAGAGTCAAATTGTGTGCTTTGTCCTGACTTATATTAGTTGTACTAGAAAACATTTTATGTAACTATAATTCATAATTCAAAATAAGTATAATGATGCTTATGAATGCTTGGAAGATTAAATAAACACACAAAGTATTTGAAGAATTGGTAAAACATAGCAAGTTGCACACATATTTATTGGTATTTTCACCATAACTTTAGTATTCAAATTCTGTATAATTTCATTTACTACCACTATAATTTTTTAATGGCAGTAATAATAACTGTTTAATAGGATTCTTTGTAAACTAAATGATGGTGAATTTTTGAACCCAGGACTATTTCAGTGATCCACAAAGTGGTAACAATCACCATTATGACTAATGTCTCACACATTAAGTTGTGGTTATTGTTTCCAGTTACCATGAATTTTTATTTGCATTCCAGTCAAATACCCCTCTTTTTGAAATTAAAAACACACATTTGCAGGGACATACTGTTCTGCAAAATTCTACCTTAGCACTCTCTATACCTCTTCCCCACTATTGTACCCCTTTATAGCAAAAGGAGGCTGGTGTGCTTAATGATATACATCCTTATCACAATGGGATGATGGGAGAGTTTGGATCCCACTCTGAACTAAAATTATCAGAATCTCAAATAGCAGGAAGTAGCCATGTAAAAGTTTAAACTCCAAAATGATACTGAACTTAAGCAGAGCTACATCAATTTCACTTTAGTTGAATATATTTGAAAAGCTAAACTGATAATCCCCAGAACATTTCAGAGTGCATCTCTCCCACTCAGTATGTTTAATCCACTCTCCTAGATCATTATACAACAGTTTTATTTTGTGTGATGGGAAATTCTGATTTTAGCTGATGAAGTGCTCAGTCACCTATAATCTTGTGAGTGCCTCAAATGACGATAATTTCAATTTATGGAGTAATCTAGAATGAAGAACACAATATGCTGAGTCTGAGAGCTGAGGTAATTGTATTTTTACTTCATATCAGCAGAAAATACCAAAAAGGTAACATCGCTTAAGCATTGTTTCCAATTACATTTTCTCAATTTTTATCAACTACAGTCATTAAGGAGTCACTGAAGAAAAAGATAAGAGCTCTGCAAGTTGACTTAGAGAATATACATAGAAAAGTAAGAATAAACAATGTCAAGTAAGTAAAAAGCTATGGAAGAGGCATGGAGTCCTTAGAGTAGTGTACACAATAGCTTCAGTACGGAAAATATCAGAAGTTTAATAAAACCACCACTAAAGTCTCAGGTTACCTTGAACTTCTATCAAAACAGCTTTTTCCTGTTTAACTAAATTTGGAAAATCAAATGAGTTACTGCCATGATATATTCTATTCCTAAAATTTTATGACCATAGAATATGCAGGGTATTGCCACATGGTTGCATACATCTTGTGGGTATGGTCTGAGGCTGTAGGCAGCGAGTGCTCTCTTCTTTAATATGCCAAAGCTTGTACTTCTGAAGTTTCAGTATGTTTTCTGTCTTACCAAGGCAACCTTTCTTTCCTGTGGTATCCTGAAATTCTCTTCTGCTTCTCTGGCACTGGAATGTAACCCTTTTAATTTGTTTGTTTCACAGATATTATGAGTGCTCAGGAATCATGTCTAAGTTACCAGTTCTCAATGTTTAGGAAAGTGCCTGGCACTTAATGTAGAATGATAAAATGAACAAAGAAATGACTAAGTGAATGAGTGAATGATTCAATGTGAGGCATGATGTCAGTGAGGCATAGGGACATGAAGAACCAAATCATTCAGTGTTAGTCAACATGAAAACTTAGCTTCATGCTCTTGTTTCATGAGGTACTAACAAGATAGTATTGAAAAATGGTGTTTATGTCTATTCTGACTGACACAATGACATTCAGAAAAAATGACAGTGGGATTGAGTATCTTTAGAGATTAATGCTTTGCATATCTTATTAGCAAGCACACACCTGAGTCAGAATGAACAGGAAACATGTCAGGAATTGGAGTACTATGTTCACAACCAAACCTGGCTCTCCACCTGTTTTTATTTTCTATAAACTTAGAATTTCTTAATAATTTTAAATGTCTGAAAACACATTTCAAAAATAATATCTAATACACACGAAATTTCAAATTTCAGTGCCCACAAATAAAGTTTTACTGTGCTCATTCATTTATTGTGATTGCTTTGATGTCACACCACCAAAGCTTAATACCCGTGAGCTACTATAGATCTGCAGAGCCTAAATATTTATCCCCCCCCGCCAAAAAAAAAGAAAAAAAGGAAAAAGGAAAAAAACACCGACATGGCTATGCTCTGATCCATCAAAGGTCCTTTCATATTATCAAAATTAACTTGCAGTCTATGATGGCTTTCTTTTTTAGGAGAATGGCTTCATCTTCTAATGGAAAGTTTCAAAAACTGCAAAAATTTGGGTAGCTCCCTGATTATTCTTTCCTTTTTTTAAAAGAAAGCAGATAGATGTGTCAAAGAAAAAAAAAACTAACTGAATTGTATTTATTCCAGGGTATTTTTTTATGACAATGAAACACAGTTCAATTATTCTATAAAATAGTACATTTTCGTTACCATTTTAACTTATAAATTCAAAACATTTATTTATTCATCTTGCATTTTCTTTTAATCCACTATGACTTAACAAGATTTTTCCACTTAAACCCAAGGAGAGGTTTGGTGGATCATTTTAAAAGGACATTGATTTAAGACAAATATAACTTATTCATTGTGCTGTCAAGTTAGCATAATAAAATGTTTCACTAATGAAATTAAGTGACTAAAGGACTGCCCTAAGACCCTTTTCTATATTGTATTTGAGAGTAAACCATTAGAAAATAATACTGATGCAGTTAGAAAGTCAGTTAACCCCACTGATCAAAATGGCTAACAATTTACAAAATTTACTTGTATAGTTATTTTGTTTCTTTCTATCATTTTGTAATTTCTTGGAGTAATCTTCCCCAAATTAAGAAAAACTCTTCATCAACTTAAATTACTGAGAACACTAATTTGTTCACAGGGATCAAATTCACTTTTAATAAATAACTTCCATGTATATAACAGTGTAAGAAATAGAGTAGTCTATATATTTAAGGCATTATTTTTCACATAGGCTGAGTTATCTATGTAATAAGTAACTACAGTGGGGAGACAAATCTTTCAACTCTAAATCAATGAGAGGGTGAGTTATCTTGCTGATTGATGGTGATTAGAGTCTTGGAGAAGATCTAACCTACATGCTGCTGAATGCCAAATGGCTGAAGGCCACCTCTCTACACCCCTTTACTGGCATTTAATCATTGAATGGCTGTGAATAAGCCACAGTTCCAGCAGCATGATTTGGGTTCAGTGGCTTAAATTGGCCATTTTATTTCTGCTTAGTTCATTGCCTCAGCCCAGGCATGAATGATGTGATACATGGTAAAAGGTAATAGAAGCATATCATGACTTGTTGTTTCTTGCTTTCATGTCTATGTAACAGGAAATATTTACAGTAAGACACTCTATTAAAAGTAGAGTAGCAACTCTAACCTAGATATTTTTATAATGATACAATAAGAACTCTAGCTGTACTTTTTAATAATCACGTGAAAATCTAGGAAAATATTATATTTGCATGAAGTCCCTATACTGATCAGTTCAATTTAATCTTGACAAATTGTCCACTTATGGTCATTTAAGTTAAGTACAAAATCAAATCAAGCCCAAGAGAAATATGTTTTGCTTTTTTCAAATACCATTCAACTCTAACCTTAAATCTTAGCATGTTTTCCTCATGCTAAATGTTTAAAGTATGAATAGTTCTACTTGCTATGCATATGGGTTAATCATAATTAGGGATAACTGAGTGGGATAATTTGTCATATCTCCTGTCTTTATCTTCTCAATTTGTTTGTAGGTAATAGAATGGTTTTAATGCTTCAGAAATACTTTTTTTTTTTAATTGGGTACAGCAAAAGATAGCAATTATCCTATTAGTTTCCCAATTTTGTAAATATCTGTCATGATAATCTTATGTAGACACATTGGTTTTATGATACTCTTTTCCTGTCCATGATAATCTTATGTAGACACATTGGTTTTATGATACTCTTTTCCTGTCCCCACTCTATTGCCTTATTAATCATGAAGAATATCTTCAGAATCTCCTTCCTTCCCCATTCTTGACATCTTGGGAAGTGAGAATGCTAATCATATCTTTGCAGGTGTATTTTTATAGATCAGCCAGCAAAGTCCTTCTGCTCATTCAAAAGCATCATCTGTCTGTAATTAATGATCTATCTTCTTGAAACTAAAAAACAAGTATCCACCCAATATCCCAAGTTCTATCCAGTGTGTGACTTCCAAAACATCTTTTTGAAAGATTATTATATCTACAATGCTATTCATTCAATTAGTGAATATTATTTTTTTTTTCATTTGTTGAAGCTCATGTTCTCTTGCTTTCTACTGTTCATCTCTTTATTTCTGTGGGCCAGTTCTTACAAATTTTAGTTCAGTGTCTTGTAATGTCTCTGATTTTCAAACATGTGCCTCTTCTTTGTGCCTTCTAAATAATTTGGTATTATAAAAATTAAGAAAATAAACTCACTTAAATCAAGAATTTTATATTTTTATGAACACAGAATCTTGCATTGTATGTTCTTAAGCAATCAAATTATTTTGAGAAATGACATACACAGTGCAACTGAGAATTTGGACATCAGAGTTGATAATATAATGTGGTATAATTGAGTTCCAAAGAAAAGGCATATGATCAACACCTTATTGTGAATTCACTAAAGATTGTCATATAAGACAATTGATACATATGTTCAAGTAGGAAGTGAACCTGCTCAGCAATATCTCTGGAAGCAGAACAGGAATATTTCCTTCAGAAAATGATCACTAATCTCCCAGGACTTTTTACCCTATCTGTAAAGATGCTAACCATATCCATTTTTTGTCAGCAGATTTTTGCTTTGTTTTGTGCATTTTGTTTATTTGGCACAGACAAATAAATGTGCTCATCATCCTGAAAAAAGATTCCATTTACCTGCTCACCCCAGTGCGATGTTATATTTCCTGGGTCATGTCATCCTGTCCCTATATCAAGGAAGAATTGTGAGTGTGTTGTTCCCCAAAAGAAACTGTAATACTTAAAGCAAACCCAGCTATTTATACAACTCTGTTGCTAGAGATGCATTTTCAAGGCTTTTCAGAAATCAGTGTATTTTAGGACATCATGATCTTCCCCATAAATTCAGAAGCCAAAATGGAAGAACTACAGGATTGCAGGCATATTTGGGAGCAGATGGTAATACCTACTGCTGTGTCCAAATAGGCTGGTGGGCATATTTATCTGATATGTTTTTGAGCTATGGTAAAAAAGCCAACCATCTTTCTTTATTCACCACCAGGAACACATGCTTTCAAATAAAGATAGCCCTTTCTTTAGATCAACTTGCCAGTAAAAAAATAAATAATAAACCTGTTGAAATTATGACCCTTCAACTTCAGTTGTCTTGAAATTTGGATAAACTTTGTATATGTTCTAATGTTTTCTTTGAAAAGTATTTCTTCAAAGCACTTGCATGTAAATAAGAACTTTGCATATTAACATTATACACAAATCAGAATTTTTTCCCTTGAGTTACTTAAAATATAGAAGTTTTCAAATTTGCTTGCATCCTAACCATTCAGTATAGTTCTCTCCTTCACTTCGCATTGCAAAAGCAATGAGTTTGATCTCAGCTGTGTATGTCACAGTGACTTATCCTTTCAATGAGGTGATAATTGGTGCCTGGTTAATTCTATTCATAGAAACTCTGAGCCATAAAAAATAATCCTCACTTCCACTGCACAGCATGAAGCTTGCAGTAACACCTATGCTGTTTCCTAGTATGGAATATAATATTATTCTTGAACACATAATTCATGTTTGTAGAAATGCTTCCTATACCTATGCAGAAAAACCCAATAAAATTAAAAAACATTAATTACATTGTTAGAAAAAAGAAAAGGAAGAAATGCCTCCTATAGGCAAACTTTCCTTAATAGTTACTGAAAAAGAGTGTATCTCTGCTTTGCACATGGACAAATAGGTTTGGAACAGAAGAAGGTTATATTAGTTACTTTCTATAACACAAAGACATTCATGAAGAAGATATCTCCTTCCAAAATAACTTTTAGTATATGTTAATTGAAGTAAAGTGCCAGTGATAGACAAAGAGACATTCAAGGTGAGGATTAAAACTCAAGAAGCAATTCAACAGATTTTACTCTATCAGGGTTGCAGTAAGCACAAATTGGATTTTTTTTAATGTATGTTGAAATCTTGATTCATTGGCATTTAGAATAGAATTATTCTTTACATTATTTAAATTCTCTAAATTATTTTGAACTCATGATATGCTAAAGCTAAGGGAAGGCATTCAAGGATTTTTCCTTGCAAAAGATGTACGTTTGCAGAGAAGCAAAGGTTGGGTATTCATTGTTCAATCTATTTTATCCGCCTTTTACAAACTTTAGGTGTGAAAAGATTAACTTTACATTCAGGCAACAGATTTCTGCTTGTAGAATGGAGTTTGTAAAGATGACTCTGCTTTCTTGCCTGTAAGACCATAGATGAGGTGTCAGGAAGTTACTACAATTTATTTTCAACTCAAAGACAGATGCAATAGTTATTTAGAGTAAAGATGATCAATGATACCTTAGGTACTTTCACATAGGTATCATTTGTCCCCTCTGGAAGATGATATTTTCTCTCTGTAAATATGTATCATACTTATCAAGAAAATATAAAAATTAATAATTATAAAAATAGCATCTGGGTGAAGAGTTAGAATATCACCAACATGGTTGCATATACTTGTGTGCTGTATCTTGCTTCTCACATAATTTGTCCCCATGTATATTGTTTGAGGAAGTTAATCAGAGTACAGGCAGTCAGGTAAGGTCAGGATATCCCCCCAATCCAGTAATAACTGATTGTTCACACAAAATTCTAAACACACAAAATTCTAAAACAACAGACCAAAACTTGTCATGGATAAACAGACCCAATAATTATGGAAACCCAGCAGTTCTCAGTAAGCTAGAAGATTCAACAGGCCTCACCCAAACAATAGAATTCATGATGACCAGATACCTAACATGCAAACCCCTCTTCATACACTCCATATTCATATGAACTCCTGCTTCTTGCCCCCTCATCAGCCACCCCCTTGGAGTGCCTGTCTACTTAGAGAACTTCACTGTCCTTCTTATTTGGCAACGAATGTCTTGTTTCTCTAACCTAACTCTGGTCTCAATGTTGAATTCTTTCCAAGATCCAAGCCCTCTTGGGGTCTGGCTCTCAAACTCTAAGACCAAGTTACTATTTCCCACTTACTTTTTCTACTCAATATTGTTTCTGAGAATTTTTTTATGAAACCACACTTAATTCTTTTTTCTATATTTCTGTGAATGATTATATCACAAGGCATATATTCATCCTTTGGTCTACAGACCTCTTGGGTTTTTCCAGCTATTTAATAACATGAACAGTGATACCATGAACACACTTGTGAATTTCTCCTGGTGAGCATGTATAAAACTCACTACATAGTAAAAGTGGTAGTCTGTAAGTTGATCAGATTCACTTTATATAATATGAACAAATTTATTTCCAAGTGAGATATAGCAATATATTTGTTCTCTAATGATCAATTATTCTACATAATTGCTTAGAGCTTATATAAATTATAGGGATATATTAAGCATCATTGTTGTGATAATTTTTATCATTAGTAACTTTGCAATTTATATTATAAATATCCAGAATTATTACATTAATGTGTTAAATGATTATAGCTAAAATAAGTGATATGGTAATACTGATGATAATATATATTCATGAGACCAAAAAAAAAACCCAGAAATTAAGAACAGGAAGCAAGAGAGCATAGTAGTATTTGGGGAAAGAGAAAGAAATACAATTTGCGGAGGTAGAGTCACCAGGATAAGTATGACTTCAAGGTCATACTTGAAGAGTCACCAGGATAAGTTTAAGTATGACTTATACTTATCACCAGGATAAGTATGACTTCAAGTATGACTACCAATGGATAATTGGTAGTGTTTTTAACAATTTATGTTAAACATTTATGTTACATAAAAATTTAACATTTATGTTACTTTGGTATTTATATAAAATTATAAGTATAAATATTTTTATTTGATATAAAATATAAAATTATCAAATATATATTTACTTATATATAAATATGTTCAGATCATTAGCGATTCAACTAATTTTGGTAAATAAAAGTTTGAAAAAACCCAAACGCCCCAAAACAGACAAATAGTACAGAAAGCTGTGATATATGTACATAATGGAATATTATTAATGAATCAAATAAGACAAAACTTGAAGGAATCATGCTGGCAGATATAAGCCTGAAAGTAAAAGAGTAATATTGGATGTTCTCTCTTATTTGAGGGATAAAGGGAAAACAGAGATAAGAAAAATTTTAAACTAACTTTCAACAGAATTGAAGCACAGAGAATGAGAGGGGAGGGGGAACTAGGTGTGGAGGGACACAAAAGATTAAAATGAGGTTGAGGTTCATGGGTTGTAAGGTGGAAGGTAGTGCGAGAACCATGGGGTAGATAAATATGTAAAAAAAGAAGTTGTACCCACAAAATATAAAAAATAAATTAAGGAAAAAAAATGAAAACACTTAAAAAATAAAAGAACAAAAGTCCTTAAATGCAGGGAATACTTCCTTAGGGGACTCTAGGACTCAACTGTAATGTAGAAAGGGATATCTGTGGGGAAGTGGTTTCCCACCCATCAAAGCAATTCTTGGATCTCAACTTGGTATTCTTTAATTCAGCTCAACTCTGGCACTTTCTACCTGGAAACAGTATCTGATCCCACAGGTTAAGAGCTTAGTCTGTCAAGCCTATGCCTACTCAATATTCAGACCTCAGTCACAAGTTTATAGTGTCACTTGGGTGTCTTACCAACTGGCTGTAGACTGGAAGTCCCAATGACCTCCTCCTGAAGTTTGAATAATTTTCCACTAGAGTTGCTAATAGAACTCAGAGAAGTAAATTACTAATGAGAATAAGTTTCGTAGAAAAAAAACACACAGCACAGGGATAGTCAAATAAAAGAGACATATAGGAAAAGACTGAGAAAAGTGCATAGAGCTTCTATACCTCTTTCAGCATGTTACTTTCCCATGTTTACTTTCAGCATGTTACTTTTCAGTATGTCAACCCAAAAGCTATTTGAACCCCATCATGTTGGACTTCTTATGGAGGTCTCACTATATAGGTGTGATTGATCATATTGACCAGTGATGATTGATTCAATCTTCAGCCCTGCTGGACTAAGACAGTCCAAGAGTAAGAACTATGGAGGTGGGACAGGGACTGAAAGTTCCAAACTTCTAATTAGTATCGTGGTTCCCTTGAGGACCAGCCCTCAACTTTGTGACATAAGGGCTTCTGACTTTTTAAATAGTATTACAAAAGATACCTTTGTATCTCTTGCCAGAGGAAATTTCAAAGGATTTAGCTATTCAGCTAGTTGAAAACCACAGTTGTATTATATAGTTCTTAATATAAATCTTAATATCACACATCCCAGTTCTTGTCCTCTCCCCAGTAATAATCTTTAGAGTTTTAGATAACCAGGTAATCTTTCAGAATGTATTGAGAGAAACAAATAATATCATGTAGGTATATAAATGCATAGTACTTTTTTATGTACATGGTGTTATAGCACCATTCAGGTTGCTTTCTTAATCTAATGTATGTTTTAAGAAAACCTCACACTTAAGTAAACGTCATTTGCTCTCATTTCATATAACCAATAGATGTCCTACGATTTAACTATTTGATACCCTGTGTGGATATTTAAGTCCAAACAATACTGCAATATATATATATATATGTGTGTGTGTTTTATACATGTCTGAGAGAATATGAGCTAAATTACACTGAGATAAAATTCCTTGGTCAAATTGCATATGCATTTTAAATATTAATAGTTACAGTATATGTTCCCTTAAAAGTTTGAACCTGTGAAGGTCTGGCATTTACACTTCTAGTCTGCTATTAACTTATCCTGTCAGAGTTTCATAGATGATAGAAGAAGATACAATACTCCTGAGTCAGAGACAAAGGATTCTATTACTTATAGATTAGCCGTGGTCAGCATCAACATTTTCTTGTGTCAGCTCCCCCAGAGGACCTTGTTAAGAAGATCAGGTGATACATATGCAGTAGAGTCTCTATGACAGAAGACTTGAGTATAGGGAACCCAAAATTTAAGCATGCACATCCTATAACCCCAAGGAAGATACTGTCTTTTTTGTGTTATAATATACAACATAACTTTCACTCATTAGAGAAACTCAATCTTCCTTGTTTTTAATCACAGAGATTCAGACTTCAATGGGGCTTCCCTGTGGATATATATATATATATATATATCACAAGTGTGTTTGTAGATCATTTTGGGGAAGATTGGCATCTTAAAAATAGACTTTTTTTTTATCCTAGTGGCCTTGTATATTGCAACACAGAACTTAATTCAAATAGTTTTATTGTAAATGATTAATGATTTTCCATCTGCTTTTTCTGTCAATTATTGAACAAAGAGTGTTGAAGCATCCAAGTGTAACTGCAGATATGGTGATTTTCCTTTGAGTTCTATTCATTTTGTTTCATATATTTTAAAGTCTGTTATTAGGTGCTTACACATTTAATACTGTTATGCCCTTGGAGGTTTGATCCATTTATCATGATGCAATATCTCTGTCCCTTTTCTGAAATTTGCTTTGTCTGCTACATTCATCCACTCTTGCTGCAGGGCAAGCATTCTAAGACGCCCAACAGATACCTAAAAACCAGGGAAACTACCAAATCCTATATTCACTGCTTTTTTTTCTTAATAAATATACATATATGTCTATGATAAAGTTCAATTTATTAATTAGGTACAGTAAGATACCAAGAACAACCAATAATAAAATAGCATAATTATAGCAATTTACTGTGATGATAGTTGTTTGAACACACTCTTTCACTGACTCTCAAAATATCATATTGTTTTTAATATTTCTGACATCATTTGACAATGGGTAGCATAAACTAAAAAATAAAACTATGAAGGGTAAAGAAGATTACTCTGTGAAAATAGCCCCTTCAACTTTATTTTGATTTGTTTGCATTATACATAATTTCCTGTTTATTTACTTTTAAAATAGCTATGTCCTTATAAATAATATTTTAGTTTTGATAGTCTTAATTTAATCCAATTGCTATTTTTAGACCATTTATATACTAATGAAATTATCGATATGTTTCATGATCATAATTTTTCCAATATATTCTACAAATCATCTTTATATTTGCAATGTATCATACATAACATGAATTCAGTAAATGTTTATGAAGTTTTTATTTCTTTAAGCTATCATTTCACTCTATACTTACAGCAATGAATTGATTTATTTTTTATTCTGTTATGGATCTGTCCTAAATATAGTATCTCTAACATTTTCAATTCAAAACTTTTATCACATAAGTTATAAGTGAATAGTACAGCTATTATACTTCATTTCTAAATCACATTTAATTATGAATACATTTCACATGCTTATGCAGGATAAGAGTAAAATAGGAGAAGCTGAATACATCAGTCAGTTAATATGAGATTACTTATCATTTATCTTCTTATTGCATAT
This sequence comes from Uropsilus gracilis, assembly GCA_004024945.1. Lineage (NCBI taxonomy): Eukaryota > Metazoa > Chordata > Mammalia > Eulipotyphla > Talpidae > Uropsilus > Uropsilus gracilis. The sequence goes on along the minus strand of PVHY01001095.1, from coordinate 115,205 downwards.
TGTACTTTTAATAATACTAATGTCGCCATTGAAATAGAAGAAAAAAGGAATAAATTTATAAATGCTTTAGTAAGAAAATCAGTAGCAGCATATGGCCATGGATAAAGGATCACCATTTCAATATCTGTGTCTGCTTAGTCCCCAGTAGTATTATCTGTAGCAAAACCCTTTGCATTACAAAAGAGAATACCTTAGCATTGAAAAAAGGTGCATTATTTCTGAGAAGTAGGGGAACAAGATAGTATTTTAACATTAGCATGTTTACTACAATGGTGAACCTAGGGTTTTGTTTTCATCCAAACCATTATTAAACTGCCTGTCAGCAAATGAAAGTTTAAGAGTGAATGTTCTAAAGAGGCATTGCTTTCTAACTGGGGGAGAATCCCAAAGGTGAACTAAATAGTTTACAGAGACACTCAGTAGCCAGTGTATAATCCTGGCAGATAGATGATAGCATTAGAGAGATAAGGATAATAAGGAATATTTTAACTTAGGGTTTCAGTGGGTTTTGTTCCCATACTCCACACAAAACCCAATTGATTTTTAAGCACAATGGGAACTAATACCCGGAGTAATCCTGAAAGTAAGCAACATCCCATTTGCCCCAATCCTGAAACTGGTTTTCAGTGGATCCTAGATTACTCAATTAGCACATTCTAACAGATTTTGTTTAGTTTTCATATGATAAATAATTTGTGCAAATTTAGTATTTGAGACAGAGAGACAGAGAGATGCATATCAGAGTCATTTCTGTGGCTTTTCATGTGCATACTCTTCCTGTAATATTTGTTGATTGTGTTAGGTACTGTCTTAATTACTATATAGTATTATTGACATGGGAAGCAATTTTAGGAGTCGATTCTGGAGATGAAAGTCATTTTTTGAACCACAGTGGTACAAATGCACATACAGAAGTTACCAAGAATTCCTCTAAGCATATTGAAGTAATAAGAACATTTTATAAGTCTAACAGTGAGTATTTTAAGGAATATGACTTTACTGAAAATCAGCATCATACTGTGATGGATGCACCAGAAATGTAGAAATACAGAAAAAAAAAATGCTAACATTAACAAGAAAAAAAATTTCTTAGCATCATCAATGAAATATCATCAGACACTCATTACAAATTATTTCAAGTGTGCTAAATTGAAATTGGTGGTTTTGAGTAAGTATATGATCTTTGTTCAAAAATCATTATTCCTCCTCTGTAGAAGATGGTAATATTTTCCAAGTTTGTGTAAAAGTTCCAGGCTGCAATTATCATTGTTCCATTTGAAGTTGCTGCCCTTTAACAAAAAAGTAAACTTATGCTAATCACAATTACAGTCACAGATGCAGATACTTAAAGACCTAAATAACACTGGCACATTTACTACTACCCTGGGGAAGTACTGGAAGAATTACATGTAACCTAATATTTAAGAAGTGTTTGTCGATGTCATTCAATCTTAGAATGATGTTCTAATTAAGAACCTGTAGCTCAGACAGAAATAAGTCAAAACAGATTTTCTCTGCAATTTCCGGAAACAGTGAGGAAATCACTATGCCGCAGTATCACTACTTTACTTCCCTTCCACTTCTGGCACATCGTGTAGGCAGTCCCTCTTTTTTTGTTGTTTTTTTTTTGTTTTGTTTTGTTTTTTGTTTGTTTGTTTTTGTTTTAGAACATTTCCATAAAATTATTTTAACCAGTTGCAGTAAAAAATTTTATTAACATGAATGGACTTAGAAGAAATCAAATTAGCAGTAATAAGTGAAAAAGAAAAAGACAGAAACCAAATGGTTCCGCTACTCTATGGGACATGGGAAAGATAAACAAAAAACCATGAAGAAAAATCAAAACAAGCCAACAACCAAATTGAAGTACATAACTTGGCGGGGGGGGGGGGGGACAAGATGGGAATGGTCAGGGAGGAGGGGTGAACTCCAGAGATCACAGAGATGTGAAATTTATATATAAATAAATTATTTTTAAAAACGTATCTTCCTCTCCTATTTTGATTGACTTTGCATGATGAGATTGCAATGTCATCAGTCAGACAAGATGAGGGAAGAAAATCTAAGTAGGCAAGGCAAGATTCACTTAAGAAAAATGAAGAGGACAAACTAATAATATGAATAGAATGGTAATTTTAGCTACATGGGATTTCTAGAAGTTGCACACTAAATGTTAGCTGATTTTTGATAAACGAGGAACATCTTGGAGCTTTCATTGCATGCAAGAGAAATTTTTGTTATAAAGTTTCAATGACCTGCCCCTGATAAAACAGTAATATTTAAGGGGCAGCTGGAAAGTTATAATCCAGGTGCATATTGAGCATTTCACCCATCATTGTCTAGAGAACTATGACTCAAATCAATTATAGCTTATTTTCTGTGTTTGTCACTAAGTTTTATTGGATCTCAGTCAGTACCATGTGTTTAACCTATTACTTGACTGTTTTCTCAGTAGGACAGTTGAGTAGTATTTGCCGATGGTACTGTCTCATAAAGTCTAACATATATATGTCATCTGACTATTTGTGAAAGACACCTTTTCAAAAAAGAGTGTTAGTCTCAGTCTTTCAAGACAGAAATGCCCATCATCCATTCTATCTTACACACAGAAACACACACATAGGGACTAGGTCACAGTCTAAGATTCTATTCATTCTCATTATAAATGATTTGAGAAATCCTGCACTTTACCAAGAAATAGTGTTGAATGAAATACCACCACAAAGTCCTTTCAAAATAGCTTACATTATTTTGAATGTTTATCTTTTTTTGTCACCATTTCATCTAATATTCAGAGCAAACCATTCAACAGTTTTTACTTATTCCAGTTGAAGAAATGTGATAAGAAAGGTAAAATAACTTGTTTAAGGAAACACAACTATGAAATTATAGTCAGGTTGCAAATAGAGATGCTAACTACATAACGCATCGGCTTAAGTTGTATTTTTCCCAAATACTAAAAGTAAGTTGTTGTTGTTTTTTTCCCTTTGCAATCACATCAACCCAAGGAGGACTGCATTTTGATAGCCAGTATTGATCTGGGTCATCTGTGATATTTGTAATCTCTAAAGTTCTTTTCCAACATTTATTCAACATTACTTGACCACTGACTGCCTATCAGACCCATTTTTAAAATCCTTCCTTTGATGATGCTTAACAATTTATTAGGGATTTCCTTGCTAGAAGGTTCGGAGGAATAGTGAAGGTACAAGAATAAAATGGGAGAATGAGTTTTTTATGCTCTATTTGACATAAATGATGTTCTTCAGTAAGAGCAAACATTTTGGTAAAAGGAAAGAAATTTTGGCTTTGAGTCAAAAAATAATGATTTTCAATTTCAAGTTTGACTTTGAAAAATTACTTCAAACTTCTTCTTGAGCCTCAAGTTTATCTTTTTCATATTTTAGAATATTTACATCCCAGATTACCCATTAGAATTAAATGAGATCATTTATTGGCAAAATCTAACATAATATCAACAATTTTGCATGCACTCATATCTTTCTCTCATATTTTCCTTGAAAGCATTCATTTATTATTTCTCCTAATTGAATCCCAGCTCTGAGTTCTTGGGTCTTAAAACACTATGTACATTTCCTTATGGGAACATAGTCCTCCCAAATCTGCAGGTTTTGATTCATATGTAGGAATGCATCAGAGCTAACATTATTTTTAATTTATCTATAGACATTGAAATATGATGAAGACTGTCTTACATGTATATTTATGTATTTATTAAGTGACTTATTATCTCCCTATGGGCATTCTATTTCCAACACTATTATAAACTCTTCACTCTTAAGTGGCTATAATCTAACTTGGTAGTAACTCATTATGGTAACACACAACCAAAGGACATGCAAGGACCCCAAAATGTTAAAAGATGCATGTTTGAAAAGGGGTCCAACCATTTGCCACACAAAGGAAAAAGGAACACATTTTACAGTGGAATACCTTTAATAGAATGAATGGGCATAGAAAAAGAAGACAATAGGGATAGTCCTAATAATAGTTGCTCAGTAAAGTCCCCCCAAATTACTCATTCTCTTGTGAGTAGATAACCAAGGAGAGGATCAATCCACAATGAGACTGCCCCAAGTCTAAGGTTCCTTCTCTCAAGAAATCACAAGAAAGGAAGAGTAGATCTCAGAAAGCTGAAACCAGAGGAGAGACTCAAAATTCAGAATCAAACTATAAATAAAGATAGTGACTACCATCATATTTTTCAAAGTATCAATATTTATCTTTCCTTTACATCTCTCCTGCAAGTCCTCAGGTATAAAAAAAATAGCTGGGGAAGAAAAAGAAATAGCTGGGGAAGAAAAAGAGAGAGGGTCTGCCTGTCTTCCATGTTATATAGATCCCCTAGCTGCTCAGCTTGCACCTGCTCCTCAGTTATTCTCCAGCTTAGGAGTCTGATTCACACCACATTGGAACTAGTAACACAAGGTGGCCACATGTAAGTGGGGTCAAGGAAAATGTTACCTTGCCTTTATGAGGTGTATCTGTAACAGACAAGTAGTTTTGATATATTGTTTATTGATGTATCTAAATGTTTGGGGCTCCTTTTAATTGAGAGGGATAGTGTCTCACTAACTTGATATCAAATGAAAAATACTTATTATAGAACTGTAATGGTAAAGTAAAGGAGAGAGAAATCCAGAAGCCGCTGATACCCAACCTATAGATCATAAATTGGAGACTTGGATTTTCAGAAATTTATAGCTCTGATATTTGTATAGCGATATACTGCGTATCACTTCAGCCACAATGACTGTTTTCCATAATTTTTCTTCTCTGCCTCTTGGTACTGTATATTCAGAGATTTTGCTGTCTCATAGTTCCTACCTTTCCTGTGTATCTTTCTTTGCTTTGGCTTGCTACAGACTACAACTCTTATTGCACTAGTTTAGATTCCCCAAAGACGATTTCTAATTGAAATTACCCATCATGTGTGTCCATTTTGGACACATTTTTTGCTTAAAATCATACCAGATGCTTTTACTTGGCTCATAAATTGTCAGCCATTAGAATTGGTACCCATCCATAGTCATTTCAGCTGTGCAAAAGGATGAGGAGATGACACACAAAATTTGCCCACCTATATTTTCTAAGGACAGTTTAAAACCGTATTTCATCACTCTGAATAAGGAGATGAAGACAGGAGGGCTGTGACTTTAGTAGAAGATACTCTCAGAAAGGCAGCAGAAGGTTTAGTATGCATTGTAGAGTTTATAATGGTTTATAAATGCCATAACTTATGTGGAAGGAGTGGGAAAATTCTATACATAGTGTAGTATGTGAGGTACAAATCAGTGTTTAGGTTCCTAAATTTCTTGAAAATATCAGCTTTCTTCTGTGTTTCCCTTGTAACCAGTTCAACATGTGACACATATAAGATTATCAATAACTATTTATTGACTAGGTAGTGAGCCGCATAAATTCTGCATTAAATTGAACATCTAAACATGAAAATTATATCATGTATATGGTCTCTGTCTTTATTATCATACTATTAACTACTCAGTGAATAGTATGAACCAGCAAGAAGTTCAGTGTTCTCGGATTTGGAATATTATTTTTTGTATTTAAGACCTTATAAGTCAACAGTGTGCATGATGGAAGTCACATTTCTGTTAACTTGTGCCATTCAGAAGGGGATGCTTATTTCAAAGGAAAAATTTAGTTCCAGATACATCAGTCCTTTACTCTTTAACAGGTTCACCTTGATGCTGTATTTGCTCTCTTTTGTCACAGCACACTATAGTGTCAACTCTATTTAGATTTACTATTCTAAGGCTAGACCAAAATGTTTCCAGTGGTCTAGAAATGCAAACCCATAAGCAAGCATCTTCCAAAAAGTGAGCCACATGTCATTGGAATCAAACAACTGACAATTCTTACTGGGGGCAATATTGGTTTGAGAGTAAGATATCTCTTATTTAGGAGATTTAAGCTAGAATAAAAATGGGTAACATCTAGCAAATACAAAATATTTAAAACTTTTGGGTTTTATATCTTATGGCAGTGAAGAAAAGACTGCATTTGACCTTAAATCCCCGTGTTTGACAACAAGCGATAAACAGACAGGGAGAAAAATCCGAAGGCCAAATGTCAAAATAAGAGTGTTAACCCGAGTTGTGACATTTTTAAAAAGTCCTTGACTCACATTGAATTGAAAGTGCTAATGTGGCTATTTGTCTATTTATAAGTAGAAAAATCCTTGAGATTTCTAAAATGCTTAAAGATGGGTCTTATTCTTCCTGTAAATAAAAACATGCCGTTATTTTTAACCTCAGGGTCAAAACTATAAGTGTCCATTAGTACCCATCAAAGCTTACACATGCATATTTTGAAGCAAGAATTTGCAAGCAATAATTTTACTTTGACTAACACTAACATTTTCTCTAAGACATAGGAAATAATAGTTTTAAAATGTTTTACTTAGGAGAAAGAATTTTTAGAAGCAAGAATATTTATGCAAAGACTCCTAACTGGTTCTAAAATGATTTTCAAGATTCTGTGTGCATGTTTCCATCCTCTCAGTCTTGATCTTTTAACACATAGCCGCTATACAAGGAGAAAGTCACTTTAGACTAAATGTTGATCAAAAAAATCACTAAGTATATATTTCTCAGACTTGTAAACAGACATGAAAATTTTGTTTTCTAATTAACTGTTCTCTAATGAACTTTACCCTTTAATCAATATCCCCCTTTTGTGTTTGAGTAGGACATAGAAAGGGGAAAAGCATTAAAAACAATCTTCCCTATTTGTGCTGGTAAAAATTTAAAGCACCTGCCATCCTGTTTTCCTTTGTCTGTTTTTTAAGATAGTGCTTAAGAAATCTATAATGTTTATAGAAAGTATAGTGTTGATATTTTGAAAGATATAAAGTTCTTTCTGGGAAACTCTCTTGATGAGAGATCAGAACAATCCTTGAGCTGAGACACTGTCTACTCTTCTTATTTCATCAAGTGGCTTTCTGTAAAACCTTGTCCACATATTGCTACACTTTGGGACATTTGGAGTACACTTTTACTGCCATCGTTAGGCACAAAGTCCAATAATAACACTCTCAGCTCCTGTTCATTTGTAGTCCTTGAAATTTTCTAGATAACCTACATATTGATTTTAACTCCCAGAAATGTGTGTCAATGGGAGCACTTTTTTTTTTTAGAAGTAATGTACTACATCAGCACTTAACAATCGACACAACCCAAACAGTGGAAAGTTTTGAGATTAAGTGGGAGTTTCTGGAGTCAGATCACAGGAGTCTGTTGTCAACTCTTTTACCCAGAGCTCAGTAACCTTTGAAAGTTACCTAACCCCATTTCTGCATTGTTTTACCAATCTTCAAAATGAGGATAATAAAATGTTAGTAGATTCCTTCTAAAACAGTGAAGACTTTGCCCAAGTAAATCACTTAAAAAAGCATATGGTACATAGTGGCAAGCTATATTTACAATGGAATTAGTATTCACATATAGCTTCCCTTCAATTTATTGGGCATACATGTGCATTATTTTTGCATACATTTTAAAAGACTTTTAAAAACTTTTTCTTGGACTAAAGGAGCAATATAGTATGTGGGGGGGGGATTTGGATTTCAGAGTCAAAGATATTTGGAATACTGTCATTCATATCTTAAACCTTGTGTGAACTTAAATAAGATAAATTGCCTCTCCAGACACCATATCCCTATTCATTAAAGACCATAAATTATAAATAAGTGATAAAATGCATTCAGGAATCTAGCCCAGAAATAGATGCTTAATAGATAATAACTCTGGATTATGACTTGTCCAAATTAAATTAAATTCAGAATTGTGCATATCTATTTTATATAAAATATCACTTGCTCAGAATTTAGAGTGTTCAAGCTGTCCTTGGTCATTTTATATTACATTGATAGCTTTGTTGGCATACTGACATGTTTGAATGTTAAGCTTCAGGCAAGACTAAGATACTATTATTTCACCAATGTTTCATTAGCATTATAATCATGTGACAAACTAATGAACTGGATAAAATCCAATCTCTTCTCCAATTTACCTTTGTCTATAACTGTAACATATGGGTTAAATTTTAGTTCAAGGTGATCTGATACTTTCTAAAGTACATATATACCGTGATACTCCATGTGCCTCACTAAAGTTTCCCTCAAATCTTTAGGGTTGCCTGGCAAAGATTATGGATCTACTGAGTCCTTGTAAGCACAATGCAGACAGCTTCTTCCTCTGCTCAGCTTGCCTTCCACACTGCCCTGTAAATAAAGCTTCTGAGAACACTCAACAATAACCTGCATACAACTCTACCCAGAGACTGCATCCAGGAGACACAATCTAAAGCATTCCTTAGTTTAAAAATAGTGAAATATAAGCCAATTATTTTTACCTATCATGATAGATTAGTTCACAATGAAGCAGCTTGAGGAATTTGGACCATCCTTTTGGAAGTTATAGGGTACAACATAGCAAACATGATAAAACACTGATTATTTTTATAATATTTGAACAAAAGAAAGTTATTGCTTGCATTCAACATTCCTCATTTATGTCTAATTGATATAATTTGCGATTGACTATGATTTTTTTTGATATTTAGGAAACTTGGAAATTCTTACAGAATGGGAAAATTTTTCTACCATACTGTTTCTCAAATGTAATAAAATGTTTATAGCATAAAATTTAATAATTAATGAAGTTGACATAATATTATGCAGACATTTAATTAAACATTCATTCATTGTGAATTTCTGGGTATTTTTTTTTGTATACCAGAGCCAATAAATTTAATTTTAAAAGCTCAAATTTTACACAAAGATATTTGGAAATCTGGAGGACCATCAAAAATCCAATACCCTTGAATATATTTTAACAGAAATCCAGTATATAAACTAGCTCTCACTCAAAGCTTGAGAGAGGAGAAAAAGGGAAGAATCTATGGGAAGGCAACTATGCTCACCCCTATACCACCTAGGCGAGAACAGAAAACTATGGGAAGAGAGGATAGTTGCTGACACAGATTAAGCAAGGATATTTTCCTTTCAAAGAAATTTCCCATTTCCTTCAGATTTATCTTGTGTTTGTGAGCATATCTGTGCCTTTAACTAAGGTCAATCATATATGGCTAGACAATAAAAGGATACTTCACATAGTTTCCCAGCCATGGGGAATAACCATTATGGGTATATATATATGTATTCACAAATCTTTAGATGATACTGTTCTTTATTTTTCTTAGGAAATTGGCTCTTTAAATTGCTTGTTTTAGATTCCTGCTTAAACTTCAAAACTGGTGTGTGTGTGTGTGTGTGTTTCAGGAAAGAGCATCCAGTTCTCTTTTAATTCAGTTTCTAAATATTAAAATCACCAAAATCAGAAATGAACAAAATTACTATATGAGAGTAATTAGGTCCACCCAGTTTATGTAAGACAGCAATATTTTCAGTCTCTTAGTCTTTAGATCCATTCCCACTCTATTTCTGAAAACCATAAAGAAATGTGCACCTACAGTATTTTTTCCCAAACAAGACAATCTTTGTGTTATAATATCAGTATCTCAAGAGGGTATGTAATAGGATAATATTGCACTTAAAGTTTAACTCAAATTGGCTCCCAATACTTCTACACTTCTAATTCCTTAAAATCACTCTAAATTTTACCTAAAAGTTGTCACGTTACATATATTTAATTTATGTGTAAATATTTAATTACTAGCTAGATACAAGAATACCATAATTTATGTCTTTAATTAGTTCTTATTTAACAAAAATTTTGCCAGATGTTTATGAAACATGGCAACAGGTGGGAAGAATCAACTAAGCCACAATTTATGATCCCTTTTTTAGAATTTTACAAGAAATTCCATATCAGTCCCAGCAACTGCTATGTTAAAAGTCAGTTTTAGGGAGTACACAATGTATTTATTTATCAATCAGTTATGAAATGTTTTCAATATCTATGACTATTTTTTGCAAATTTTTTTTGTTTTATTTTACCGTATGCTATTCTTCATGACTTTTCAACTCTTTATGTGTAAAACTTAGTATTGAAATTATCAGCAAGTTTATGCCATACTGGAGGGAAAAGTGGATGAAGGGTTAGCAAATCATGAAAAATGGAGTGATGATATGTTTTGGACTCCTAGCAATGAACTTAATGAAGTATAAATACATTCTAATTCTTGATGATGAACACCTGAAAATTAATAATGCTAAAATGTAGTGTGACTTTAATAATGAATACATTATATAACATATATAGCACAAATTTAAAAACATAGGGAAATAAGCACTCTTATTTGGTAAGGAATTAAATGACAAAACCCAGAAAAAAATAACCTGTGTTCTATGTCTTTATGTCTTAGTTAAATGAATTCTTATAAGAATTATTTAATCTTTCTGTGCCTCAGTTTAATCATTTGTTAAAAATATTCAATTGTGGGATTTATTTATGCATAATGTAAGAGACTGTTGATGTTGCAGGCATTTAGCTATATATGTGACACAGATTCTCTCACTTAATTCTTACAACTTTTCTGTAAGACAGTATTATAATTAGTTCTCCTTTTACAGGTAGGGAAACTAAGATTACATGTGGTACCTAGTATAAGGTTCAGTATATTTTATAGAAACTATCATCCCCAAATTATCAATGAAATTTCCTGAATGAGTTTTGAGGAACTAGAACTGATATTTAGTTTATCAGCATTCTCCACAGAAACAGGACCAATATAGAAAGGGGGAGAGACTTATTTTAAGGAATTGAATTAACTTTTCCTGGGGCTGGCATTTCCAAAATCTGAAGGACAAGTCAGCAGGCTAGAGAGTCAGGTAAGAGTTGATATTGTAGCCTTAGGTTTAAAAACTGGAAACTCAGGCACAATTTCTAAGGTATTGTCTGGAAACAGAATTTCTTTGGAAAATTCCTGTCTTTGCTCTCAAGATCTTCTACCAATTAATTGACATTTACCTGATAACATATAACCTGGAGCATTTTTCATATGCTAATTTTATACCCATCCATCTTCATTGCTGAGATATTTTTTACTGTTTGAGGCTATTTTTTAAATAAGGTTATTCGTTTTAGTATAGTGTTTTAAAGTTTATTTTTATATTTTGTGTAACAGTCCTTTATCACCAAGTATTTCTTTATAAATATTTCTCTTTATCTATGACTTATCTTCTAATTATCTTAATATTATCCTTTTACAGAGGAAAAAGTTATAACTTTAATGAGTCCAGTTTGTCAATTATTTCTTTCATGGACTTTGCTTGTGGTGTTATATCTAAAAGACATAACATAAAAGATGTCATAATGCTCTCTGTTCAGTAGTTTTTGAACAGTTTCTTCCAATGGCAGTATTAGGTCTGTTACTAGTCTTAACAGTACTATGTCTGCTCCAGTTTAAGGCAAATGGTAAAATTAATAAGCGAAAAGGGTGTGTGTGTGTGTACATGTGCACACACATACTTCTTTCTTGGGTAAGTTTCTCTTTTCTTCTAAGATTATATCTGTGAAACATTTTCATATTAAAATTCTTTTAAGTGATAAAATGACTACATGCTAGTTTATTTTTTTAAATATGGCTATTTTGTAAAATTAAAAGTTGACAACTATAAGTAGTCACCATTTTTTATTTTTTTTTTTATCCTGTCTTGTGAAATCAGTGTTGGAAACCATTCTGCTGTCTGAGGAAACAGTCACTTTTTTTTTTTTTTTTTTTTTTTTTTTTTTTTTTTTTTTTTTTTTTTTTTTTTTTTTGAGACTAGATCTCGCTATTTTTGCCCTTTGAACCGCAAGCTCATGTTGCCCGGGTTACCACAGAATCAAGCTTCCCAGGTAGCTGGGATTAGAGGCACACGCCACCACGCCCAGCTATTTTTTTGGAACTAGGTCTCGCTACGTGCCCCAGGCGGGACTCGAACCGCGATCTCTAGCCCCGGCCGCTTCATAGGCTGAAGCTTACAGGCACGAGCCACCTTGCCCGGCCCAGCAGTCATTTCTTTAGTCTGACCTGAGTTCTGAAAAAATGGGCCAAAGTGCTGGAGAAGAAATACAGGAAACAACAAAAGTAATTTCTGTGAGCTATAGCACATAGCTTACGCTTAAATAGGAGTAAAAAAAAAGTTCTAACTTCAAAACACATTAGTTCTCTATAGTAGAGTAAAAAATTACAACAAATTTAATGCCATTCATCACCTCAGAGTTTCTGTGATCTAGTGAAGTCTTGGCTTAGCTTGGTCCTCGTTTCAGATCTTACAAGGTTATAATCAAATCATTGGCTTGGCTGTTTTTTCCCTCTCTAGGTGTGATAGAGAGAAAATGTACTTTTACTCTCATTCAGCTGTTGTCAGAATTCATTTTTTGTTTTTGTCTCTGTTATTGGTGAAGCTCCACATCATCTTCTTGTAGTCTGGAGAACCACCAGAAGAGCTAGAGATTACCCTGGATCTCAGGAACCTCCCTAAGGATGTTATTTGTGTTGCCTCAGAATGGCTGCTTGCTTTGTCAAGTCAGCTAGGAAATTTCTTCCATTAGAATCTGATTGTGGGTCTTGTAAGGCCTTTTGTCTGATTGAGTTGGTCCTTAAATATAAAAATCTCCCTTCTGATTGAGTCAAAATCAACAGATTTGGGACCCAAAGTACTGACTGCAATATCCCTTCACCTTTGTCATATTCTACCACCCTTGATTAGAAGCAAGTCACTTGTCCGTACTCAAGGGTAGAATATTATACATGGCACAAAGATACTGCTCAGGGGAGATGACAAAGGACCCTCTGTAAGCTCTCTTAAAGTCTTCCCACCACAGAAAAGATTAAAACTATTTTCCTGGTCTCTTTAAAGGTCAAAATACTTTGTATAGGTAACTAAAAAGCAGCACCGAGACACTATGATTTCTAACCTTAAATCTTCCACTTACTAACTGGTTAAAGTAAACTGATTGATATGTACATTAAGTGTCTTCCTTAAAATAAAATAAAATAAAATAAAATAACTTTAACTGAGGCTTCAGTCTTTGGTAAGAACAGACAATATTTTCCTATGGCATAAATTCACAAAAATTGAGTAAAATTGTCCATTGTCTTTATTATTATCGTTATGGCTAATCAAGGAAAACTGTACATAGATTTTTGTGTCCTTTGTCAAATACACAAAAGACAAAGGTATTTATCCTAAAGTTTTAACCTTTTGCATACTAGTGCTTCAGAACTTTGATAAAAATTGAATCAATTTGAATACTTTTGAGTCATTTGGATCAATAAATATACCTATATTTAAAAAAAAGAAAAAAAGAGAGAATGGAAATGTATAATAATTTATCATCACAATATTTCTATGCCTCTATGAAGGAAGTAGAGGAAAAAAGCATATTATTTCTCATAAAAATACAAGACACTTTTATGAAAATCACCTTGATTTACTCTTTGACAAGCTGGCATCTTGGAATTGCATAAATTGCTTCTCCAACCCCTGTGTAAATCTAGATAATCAAGTGAAAACAAGCCAAGGAAGAATCCAGCTAATTTAAGTCAAGATTTCTTGTGAATAAATAAAATGCCAAGAGTTGTGCAGCTCAGCTGGTCTCCTAAGCTCTGCTAATACTTGAAATACATGACTGATTCCTCAAGGACTTTGCCCGTAGAAGAAACAACTAGGGAGACATTGTATAATAAAATGTTGATTTACTTTAAATTATCTGTTTTAACAGGCATTTGGGAGATACTTTTCAAATTTCTTTGATTTTAGGGATTCTTTAACTCCATTGTGAAATAAGAAGTAATACATGATTCTCAGGAATTTCTCTCTCTCTCTCTCTCTCTCTCTCTCTCTCTCTCTCTCTCTCTCTCTTTGACAGTCTTTCTGTCTGTCTTAATGCTGTTCCTCTTTTAATGTTGCCAGGATCAATTGTGGGCACCTCAGCTTTTTGTGTTAAATTAAGAGGTGTAGATATTTCTTTCATCTTCACATTCTAACAATACTTTGGAAACTCAATCAGAATGATGAAGTTCAGGAGGAACTGAGTTAGGTACTAAATTGATCAAGAAAAGAAATGATGGGCATTTAGTAAAAAACTTGATTAACTTTGCTGGCTTGAAGTTCTCAGAAAGGAGCTGGCAATCTGGGAGTGTAATTTAACAGTCAAAGAAGCTCATGATAGCTTTTCTTGCTTTGAGTCTGAATAGTATATTTTGTCAATCAAAGTTTGAAGAAAAAATGTCTTTCATTCAGTTAGTTTCCTTAAATTCACCACCATACTTCTATTCCAAAACAGATTGTTCAAAATTCTTTAAGTAGGAAATGTAGGAAAGTAATTTTTTGTGCATATAATATTGTGGTTCATTTTTTTCCTCATTAAATATCTTACTATTCTACCTAAAGTACTTCTGTTATTCGGGACTTAGAGTTTCTCCTGAGGGAAGCATTTGCTTGAGTTCTGCAATACTTTTCTCTTTAGCCTTTCAAATGTCCTATCCTTCTGTTTATGTTAGAATAAAGTCATAATCTTTATTTTTTTTTCTTAAATTGATATTTTTTATTGCTCTGTGTGTATATGAAATACTGTTACAAAACTGGAGGTGATAGGGCTATTTTCCTGCCACCTGATCTTAATCTATAAATATTTTTCCATAAAGATATTGGGAGTAAAACATAAATTTCAAGATAAAGATGAGAGTTTGATTGGTTATCCCAAGAATAAAATAACAAAATGACACCAAGTCGGTTATTAAAATACTGGATGGCAGTCAATGTCATCAGTTTTAAAACAAACACAAGGGTAAAAGATACATTACTAGTAGGAATGTAAAATGACACAGTCACTCAAGAAAACAGCAATTTCTTATAAGACTAAGCATGCAATTATAATACAATCCGGTAATGGTACTGTTAGACATTTATCACAGGGAAGTGAAACTTATGATTCATATAAAAATTTGTGTGAATTTTCATAGCAGTTTTAATCATGATATCCTCAAACAAAAAACAACATCACTGTCTTTCAACAAGTGAATGGGAACCTATTTTATTGGCATAGCAGGGATTAGTACTTGGAAATAAAAAAAGAAAGTATCACTGACATACTCAATGAACTAAATGAATCACAAGGGAACTGCACCAATAAGAAAAACAATCCCAAAGGGCTGTTTATATGTTATGAATTCGTTTATTTAAGCTCTTGAAATGACAAATTAAAATAATGAAGAACAAAATAATACCTAGAAGGGCATAAAACTAGATAGTTGAGGAAGAAGAAAGTGGTTAAAAAAGAGCAACATGAAGGAACCCTGAATTGATAGAAATGTATCATAACTTAATTTTAGTAATGGATTCATATGTGACAACATTTCATAAACTAAATAGCAAACATATACACGATGTGAAACTAGGAAAATCTCAGGTCAGCAGATTGTATAAGTGTCAACAGTCTCAGTGTTATAATATAGTCTGCAATTGTTAACATTAATTAAAACTGGATATAAGTTATATGAAATCTCCATATTTTTTCTTGCACATACATGCTAAGCTAGATTTTAGAGCAAGACTCAAGATTTTATTATGGTAGAGTGTTAATTTTGTGAAATATCTTTTCCTACATCTTTGCGATAATAATATGAATTTTATCTTTTATTATGTTAATGTTTATATCATACTGGCTAATTTTCATCTATTGAATCATCATCCTTACATTTAAGGGCTAACTTCCATGTGGACTTTTTTTTTTTTTTTTTTTTGGAACTAGGTCTTGCTATTTTTCCCTGGGGAACCGCAGGCTCACATTGCCCAGGGTACCACAAACTCAAGCAATTCCCAGCCTCAGCTTCCCAGGTAGCTGGGACTACAGGCGTGCACCACCATGCCCAGCTATTTTTTGGGGACTAGGTCTCGGTACTTGCCCCCAGTGGGACTCGAAGCACGATCCCTGGCCCTGGCCATGTTTTCCTAGGCTGCCGCTTACAGGCATGCGCCACCATGCCCGGCCCGTTTATGATACTTTTAATGTGCTGTTGGATTCAACTTACTAGTATTTGTTGTATAGACAACAGCAACCAAAATTTGTTAAGCAGGATTTTAAATTTCTGCAAAACGAAGAAAATCAACTTTGAAAAGTCAACTTGTAATATGGAAAACATACTTTCAAACCACATATCCGATAAGTAGTTAATATCTAAAATATCTAAGTACCCAGTGCAGATAATAGCAAAAATAAATAACTTGATTTTAAAATGGGCCAAATATTTTAATAGACATTTCTTCAAAGAATCCATGCAAATGGTCAACAGGAATCTGAAATGATGTTCAATATCACTAATCAAGAGGGAACTGTAAATCAAAAGTACATTGAGTTGCCATATTATAGCTAATAAAATGGTTATTATCCAAATAAATTAATAATAAATGTTAATGAGTATATGAAGAGAATGGAAGAATTGCCCACTAATGGTAAAAAAATGCAAAATGTTACAACTGATTTAAAAAAAAATATGGAGCTTGCTCATAAAGTTAAAAATACAATTATCATGTAATCCTGCACTTCTACTTAAGAGTACTTATCCAAAGGAATTGAAATCAGGAGCTAAAAATGGTATTTGCATTCCCATATTCAATGTGGCATTGTTCAACGTAGGCAAGATGTGGAATATATCTAAATAACCATATTTTTATTGAAAACATTTTTAAATGTGGTTTATACATACAATAGATATTATTTAGTTTTTAAATTAAGGTGACCATTATATACGATGCAATGGATGAGTCTTGTAGAGCATAGGATATGTGAAAAAAAACTAACCACAGAAATGCAATACTGCACAGTTCCCTTTATATGAAGTAACTGATGTAGTAAACTTGAGAGAGTGGAATGGTGGTTATCAGCAGCTGAAAGTTGGGAAAATGGGGAATTGCTGTTCAATCAGCAGAGTCAGCTATAAAAAAACAACAAATTGCTAAAATTTTCCTATATGATTGTATAGTAGTATACATACCTGTGCATATCTTAACAATGCTATACACTTAAAAATTTTAGAGAAAAAAATCTCAGCTTATCCATTTTTAACCATTTGTGCAAAAATAGAGATTATCAGATTTGCTGTAAGACATTAGTGCCCAAGTCTGTGCTTTGTGCAAGAGATTACAACTTAATAAAAGAAAATATAGATGCAGGTGGATTGAAAACAAAGGCATAGAATCATATATTACATAAGAATCCCAAAGCCATCTGGATTCACTATATTAATATCAGACAAAGCAGAACATAAGACAAGAATAATTGTTGCAGAAAAACAGGGACATGATTTAATATAAGGTTGTCAGTTTGTCAAGAAAACAGTAATTTTAAATGTTCATGAATCTAATAATAAAGAAAAATACACAAATAAATCACTGAAAGAACAAAAAGTAATACAAAGATCCACAATCACCATGGGAAATTTTAACTCATGTCTCATAGTGCCTGATGAAACAAGTAAACCCATGCAAATGAAATTAAACAGTTGAAATAACACAGTTGTGAAATTTATCCTAATGAAAATATACAGAATACCTCACAAATAATAGCTGAATATACATTCTTTACAACTGCACATAGAACTTTTATAAAAATAAACCATATGTGTTTTGACATGAAATAAATCTCAATTCATTTTATAAAACTAAATTTATGACAAAGCATATCAAAGAACCATCATATAGTTAAGTTAGATATTAATATGTAACGGCAAAGAGTATCTTTCAAAGGCCTATAAATTAAGCAGTGTATATTAACATGTTAAAAAATATTTAACTTACAAATTACATATCACTGAAATAATTATAAAAATATGACATATAAAGCCTTGTAATATGTTGCTAAGTGTGAAAGAAATTTGCAGCTTTAAATGAACTAGAGAAACCAAATAATGAACCAATGCCCACCTTTACCTGTTAAAAGAATGACAAGTTGAACACAAAAGGTCAAAGAGAAATAATAATGAAAAGAATATAAATAAGAAAACAGCTATAAAACTGAGTACAAGAAAAAAGTCAAATGTAAAGATTTTGAAAAGTAAATTTACCAAACTAACACAAGAGATAGAAAAGTATGATTTTTCTTGTATATATTAGAAACTAAGTTTAAAAAATTCCCTAGACAAAATTTCTGGCAAAATGATTTACTAGTTCTCTTCTAAATTGTGAGATAACACCAGTCTTTCACAAACTTTTTGAGAGAATGATTAAAAAAAAAAAAACTCACCATTTTTTAATACCATACCTAAATACAAACACAAGGAAAGAATAATAACCTAGTCTCTTTCATTAATGCCAATATAACAATCCCAGGCAAAGCTTTTACAAAAGTTATCTCTCTAGTACAACCTCTAATCACTTCAAGTTTGCATCTTTGACATAAATTATCCACAAATAGAAATTTACAGGAAAAAAAATCTTAATTTAATGGTGGGATAACTTGTTTCTCTACTGAGAAAAGTAAAATAAAATTTCCCTTAACCCCTTTATTCTGACATTTTACTAAAGATCAGATTAGTGTAACTAGGTTAGAAAAAATGAAACAAAATATATAAGATAAATTAATGAGGAAAGAAAACTGGCAGAGGTGCAGGAGATATGACAAGATGTAGAGAAAACCCAAAGATGATAAAACATTAAAATGTATAGATGAATTTATCAAGGCAATTAAATTTAACATTCTGATGCAAACATAAGTGACATTTTTAATAATATCAACAAACAAATAGAAAAAATTTAAATGTTAAATGACACCATTTACTAGCATTTGATGTCAATCTGATGTGGAATGTTTAAGATTGCTATACTGCCAATATCAAACATTACTAAGAATAACTAAGGAAAACCTAAATAAAGGGAAATGTTCTGTTCTTCACAATAATAGATTTTGTTCTAATAGTATTAATAGCAGTGATTAACATGTTGAAATTGTCCTTATACTATATGCTAACTACTGTTCTGTACATCCAGTATACTTTTTCTCAGCATTACCTTATGAATTCTGTTAAATCCCATTTTAAAAGTAAGACAACTGAGATATGTTATGAATTTCATTATTGAAATAAATCAGTTAGTAACATAGATTCCACTTATGCAAACTACTGAAATAACTGGTAGCCTTCCCGAGATATTCAGATATAATTTCAAGGAAAAGAGTTGTTCTGAGGGAACAATTTGTGGTTTAAAACTCTTATCCAAGCTGCTGGCTTGGATAATCTTAATCTTCACTAAACACTGTTCCATCTTAACCCTACATCCCATAATATAACTCACTAAAATAAATTAGAAGTATGTTAAACTGTAGTTCAGATATTGTCAGATTCTGCTAAAACCTTACCAGAGACCTTCACATTGCATGTAGAGTAAAAAATAATGAATGATGATCTGAAAGGCCCTACAGCATTGAACTTAACCTTTCTTCCAATATTCTGGTTTTCTGCACCCCAGCCACAATGACATCCTTACTGTTCCTCATACATGTCTGGTATGGTCCAGTGTCCTCCTGGCTATGTAATTTGCAAGGAACATGTTTTCAACTAATAACACAGGTCTCCCTCCCAACTGGATATTTTCTGTCTCAGTTGCCCCTTTTCAAAGTGATGTCTCTAAATTCTTCTCCAGCTCCTCCAACTCCCAGGCACACCCTATCCACCCTATCCTGTTTGATTTCCTAGCACTGTCACTTCCTAACATAAGTTAATTTATTTAATATTTTTATTATCTCTGTTCCATAAAATTCAACTCCAATAAGAAATAGTTTTTTGTCTAATTTATATGCTTCTCTATCCTGAACTCCTTGGAGGGAGCCTACTCCATAATAAGCTCTCAATGAATATTAGTAGGAATAAATCTTCAGGCAAAATTTCTGACATAAGAAAAAATAAATCTGAATTTGAGACTAACTGTTGAGAGAATAAAAAATTCAAAACCTTCTCAACAACTAGGCACATTTGCTTTAATTATCAATCTGGATGACAATTTATTATATCTTTATTGCCTGGATTTATACACTATCTGATAATTTTGGTGTTACATAGTGTCTACCAGATCATAGATCAGATTGCTTTTCTGAGCATAAAACTACAGGTCTTTAATGAAACATTATTTCCATCATGGTTTTCAAAGATGCCACACTAACTATAAAACTCCACACCAAGCACTGCTGTGAAATGAAATCACTGAGCTAAGATTATTTAGTTCATATAGTCTCAGCTTTGATCCAAGAAAACATATTTGTTGCAGAGCAATTTTTTTTTTAATATTGTACTCTTTTTTTCCCCTTGATGTTGCATGCCATGTCCATCTGTGTCAGACATAAATAACCCTGACCTTGAAACGTTTAGTCCAGGTGCCACGGATGAACTGAATCAGATCAATCAAATAGCTGATTGGATCATTGTGTGACAATAAGTTCTCAAGATGACCCCAAGGAAAGGCATCATGGGACAGTGAATCTCTGACTACATAAAATGTAGCTACAGATTCTTGAAGAAAAATTCTGTTGACCCATATACAAATTGCTGTTCTTGATAGAGGGGTCTGGAGTAATGCAGATGATATCCATATTTTTAATTCTGCTAAACTTTGCATCTTTGAAAATAGATGCACACAATAAATAGCAATAACAAATAGGATCCACATGTTGAAACTGCAGATGCTGAGAAGCTTGTGAAAAACATTTCTTATGACTTAAATTTTCTCTTAAACCAAGTTATATTAATTTTCTAAAACATGTAACACTGTGTGCACTACAGTATATTGTTAGCACAAAATGAAATTGTTTGAAGCACTAAGCTAAAATTTTTTGAGAAAATTTTCATCTCACTTGTATATTTTTTTTAAAAAACCAAACCAGAGTCAATAGAAGTAGGGCATTAATAAAAGATTATATTGAATTAGTGCCATACCATATAAAGTAGAAGACTATTTTTCTTATATATATTACTGCAAAATTTCATCATATTTAAGCCATGTGCCTCTCCAGTGACTTAGCAAAAGTTGTTTAGGCTGGAAAAACATCCAGATAATTTTTATTGGTCTAATTCCAGCACATCATCTTTCCTTTTGGCATTATCTATAGAAAGCAGTCTGTTCTATAGTAATATTCATTAAATGCCTTTCTCTTAAACAGAACTAATTATATTCTATACTTGGTTACATAGTTTTGATATTCACTCACTTTTTCATTCAACATATGCTTTGAGCCCCACTATCTACTAAGTTTTGTTCTAAACACTAAAGAGTCAACAGTAAACAGGATAGCCTAAATTCTATATGAGAAGATAAATGTTTAAAAAATAATATATATATTTTATTTTATTTATTTTTTTTTTTTTTTTTTTGAGACTAGGTCTCACTATTTTTTGCCCGTGGAACCTCAGGCAGTAGTTGCCCGGGCTACCACAGACTCAAGCAATTCCCAGCCTCACCTTCCCAGGTAGATGACAGTTGCGCGCCAACATGCCCAGCTGTTTTTTGGAACTAGGTCTCACTACGGGCCCCAGGCGGGACTCGAACCACGAGCCCTAGCCCTGGCCGCTTCATAGGCTGAAGCTTACAGGCACAAGCCACCGTGCCCGGCTATATTTAAAATTTATGGTGAGCAAAAGGAGGTAAATATGAGGATGTTTTGGCATTTTGGGAACCCACTTAATGGGATAAGGGAAGGCTCCTCTCATACCCTTAGGCAGTCATGAAAGTTACATTTGAATTTTTTGATAGGGATAGGCATTTTAATGAGGGTAGAATCTGACTTGTAAGCCATCATTCTGAAATTTGCTCTCAAAAAACAATTTCTGATTCCCTCTTATGAATCAGGAAGGACCATACTGGTGTTACATTCTTTTTAAGAATCAGGAAGGACCATACTGAATCATAGCATTACAGACTGCTAGAGCTGGCTGCCACCTTCAAGTTCAAGTAGGGTATAGTTCTATCTTATTCTAAACATAAATGCCTGATACACAGAGATGAAAGCGGCCATAAAAATTCATCAGCCATAGTTGGAAGTAAAGCATGCAAACTTTGGGTGACCTGACTCATTTTTGAATGTTCGTTTTAATGTAACCCCACTCAAAGGGTCTGGGTGTCATTCCCTTGAAGGGAAAATTTGAATAATCCTACTCCATCATTGCAAGGTTCAAGGATCACCAGGTGGAACGAGTAGCAACTTTTCTTTTACATGAACCTTTGCTCCAGTGAACTGAAATAATTTCTGGCACCTTAACAATATTAAAATTAAAATACCCTGTGAAATAAACAGAAGTCTTCTTCTCTTTCTGAGGTGTAAGAAATGCCTGGGATTGGTAAATAAATCATGTGGTATTTATCAGTTCAGGAAATCCACTGTTTATAAAGGGAGAGATCAAATGGTATATAGAAGCAGTTGTGTGATCTTATACAATAGTATGACATGTGTTCACTTGAACAGTATTCGCCCATGGAAACATTTGTTCATTCCTGTCTCTAATTCAACTAAATGTATATGCCATTTTTTCAAGTATAGTAAAATACATAGGTAGATAGATAGATGATTAATAGACAGATGTCAGTTTTCTTGTACAGTGGGGACCATGGAAATAAAAGGAAAAACTTGATTACTTAAGAGATTGTGAAAAATATTTCCATATCTTGAAAATGATAGCACTCTTCTTAAATCAGTCACAAAGCATACATATATAAGCATATCAATTATTACCCAAACTGGCTACTGATAGCATTATTTCATAGTGTTGTTTACTAATTAGAAAGCTATGGTAAAGAATATTCTTATGTTTCTTGACAATTAGAATGAGGCCAGGGTATGATTTGTCATGTAATCCTCCCTACTTTCTCTTATGAATTGATTACACTATGTTCAAATTATTTATGTATCTATATGAATATATTTATATATATAAATTTATATATATCTATATGAATATATTTATATATATACACACTTATATGCATATATGTAAGATCTTTTGCTTCTAAGTTGAGCTTCTACTAACAGAACATGGCATACAATGGAACTATAGGTCTGGAGCACTAGGGATTGGAGTTGATTTTTTCAGAAAGAACATTGGATGGGGAAGAAATTTTTGTTAATAATGCTTGATTTGTTAATGTTTCATATTCAGAGGCATCTTTCTATTTCTGTTCCGGAAGCCCATTCTTGATGTCCATTATCCCCCAAAGCTGTGGAGTTTGGCATATTTTCCTTGAACTTGCCAGGGATTCTGTTTGAAGGGGATTATTTGAGCTTGACAACTGGGAGCAGCCCTGCCTCTCTACAGGAGGATAGAGAAGCTGTTTATTTGACCAGCTGGGAGAAATGTGCACAGAGGCAGACCTGCTAGTGTCACCGTGTCCCAGGGCCCTCAGTATGATACAGAACAACAGCTGTTTGCTACAAGTGAACAGATCAGAGGATTTTCAGTTAATAAATTAGTGTTCTGCTTTTAATAATAGCTTTAATGGAGCCGGATTTCATCCTATAGTGCTATGAACTTTCCTACCTACATTTCGGGGTAGTCAAACTGACTGATAACCTGAGCCACTACTGAAAAGCCTTGGAGTATTTTACAAATATTAAAGGGCATGGTGCAAAAAGGAAAGGTGAGAGGCACCTAGAGGAACTTCTCTAAATTGAAGAATTGTAGCATATTTTTTTTTCTGGGCATTCATTGCCACGTTTGTTATTAAACAATATCCTAGATCCTAAGACTGTCTAAATGCAGGCTACTTGTTGAGACAGAAATGGGAAATTACATTAGAAAATTACTAATTATAATCAGAACACACTGTAAATATTCCATTGCCTTCCTATTTTTTTTAAAATAAAAGTCTTGTTAGAGTGCACTAAACAAATTTCCAGCTAAAAGGAATTTTCCAAAGTGAAACAGTCATTTAATCATTATTCTGGCAAGAAAACTGAACACAGTACCCTGAAAGCCTTTCTTTTGTCCCCCTTTAATTATAAACTCCCCTTTCCCACTTAAAGAATGTCTTCTAAATTCTAAGAAGAAACTTCAGTTATGCTTGATTTTGTACTTTATGTACATTTTACCTGTAAACTTTAATAAATATATGCATTGTTTTATTTTTGGTTTCTTTTTCAGCATTACATATGTGAGTTTCCATATTGTTTCAGGTTACTGCAGCTTGTTGATTTTTATTGCTGAATCAGATTCCATTTTAGCACTACAATGCAATTTCTGCCCATTGAATTGTTAATGAATATTTAAATTCTTTCACATCCTTGCCAACACATGAGATACATAATATGTCAATGATTGTATTTAGTGATTATCATAAGTGGGTTATGATCTCTTTGTGTGATTTCTCTGATAAAGAATGAAATTGAGTACCTCTGAGATTTTAGGGTGGTGACACAGTTTAAACTACCCTGGTGGGCGGAGTCTAAGAGAAAGACCCCTAGTGAGAGAAAATGAGAAGCAAGAAGAACGGGTGTATGTAAAAGGAAGGAGCGAGGAAAGAAGTGAAAAAAGAGAAAAGAAGGAGATGAGAATGGCAGACTACGTGTGTTGGCCCATTTGGCTTCTCAGGGGAAACCCCCTGGAAAAGAGACTTGGTGGTAGCAAGGAGCCATGGAGGCCGGCAGAAAAGTAGCTGGTGTGGAGGGTGTGGCACTGCAGCAAGGTGGCATAGTGAACTGGTACCTGGAGATGGCCAGGGATTTGGAAACCGATCTGTCCATGAGCAATTGTGGAAGATTCTGAAGAGCCTTGGAGAAGTAGAACAGTGCATAACACTGGAGAAGTGAAGAGAAGATATCGGAGAAAGACTGGACTTTGCAGTGCCTGCCTCGGTTTTGGAGGGACATAAGGGCACCATCTTAGACATATGTCTTAGGGAACATTGGGACTGAAAATGCTGACTAGGGTAAGATAACTGGCCACTAGTGGTTCTGAGGACTTTTTGTTTTCCTGGTTAATTTCCCTTGTTAATAAACCCCTGTTGTTGAACTGCATTTGAATGGTAACTGGTATGTACGGTAGAAGAAGGCTATGTGCTGGGCAGCA
This sequence comes from Uropsilus gracilis, assembly GCA_004024945.1. Classification (NCBI taxonomy): domain Eukaryota; kingdom Metazoa; phylum Chordata; class Mammalia; order Eulipotyphla; family Talpidae; genus Uropsilus; species Uropsilus gracilis. The sequence goes on along the minus strand of PVHY01001095.1, from coordinate 90,167 downwards.
GAAGCCGCATTTTAAGAGGTTTTATTCCTGTGGCTGTTGGTCAGCAGCTTTTGCCTCTTTTTGACCTGATTTTATCTCTATGTCCCTCAACTACTGAATATTCTTTTCTGATTGTTCAATCATTTACTTTTTTGTATATTGAATTTGCTATGTACTCCTGAATGGTTCCTAAGATAGATAGCTTTTCTTTATTTCTTATATGTGTTGACAACATCTATTCTGACCCATAGTTTCCCTTTTTAATTTTCTTAACATCTTTCAGTGAACAGAGTCCTCTTTCAGGAGTCTTCTATACATGTGATTTATAATATTAATAAAGTCTAACTTACCCAACACTTATATGCATTTGTATAGTTTACCTACTTTTTATCTACTGGTATAATTTTAATGTATTTTATATCTGTTTATGAAATGTTTCTCCAAGCTTATGAAGTTATCCTCAAGTATTACTTAGTAGATTTTTTTAATTGTATGGTGTAAAATTCTTTTGGAATTTCATGTGAGATGGGGTCAGAGTCTATTTGTTATGAAAAACTACTCCATTGCTTTGTTGTAAATAAATCATGTATTTACACATTGATTTCTTACTGGTCTATCATTTTCCATAGATCATTTTTTTCACTCACAAATCAGTATTAAGCAGTGTTAGTGCAGTTTTTGAAAAACCTTGATAAGCATTTGATAAAGTTCTTCCCCCATTGTCATTCTTTCATTTGAATAAATTGTAGTCAGCTTCTCACATATCAACAATACACATGACTAAAAAATTTCTATCAAAATGTTTTATATCTTATGTCTAGAGTACTGTACATTTTTATAGAATGTGTTTTCATGTATTTAAAATAGCTGATTCTCATAAATAGCTTGTTACTTTATTTTCCATTTGTAGATCTAGAATTGACTGTAAATTTACTTTATATCTAAGAATTTTGCTACATTTCAGTTTCTATAAGCAATCACATCTTATTATCTGATTTTTTTAACTCACTGATTTTTTTTTCTGTTAGCATTGATAATTTTCAACATTTTATCTTTTGTAATAAATGCATTTTAAAACATTTTTCCTAAAGTTTGTTTTAACTGCATTGGAAACTTTTGTTATTTTATATTGTTATTATTTTTAAATATGTTAATTGAGCTTTCTTTACACATTTTTTAAGTGTCTGGTTTGTTGTCAATGATGATACTTATCTCTAATTTAATTTACTATACCTTCTCTTCTCTCTCTGTATCTATAATCTGAACTGGGAACCACCCTATTGATTCTCATGCCTCCTCTCATTGGCCTCAAATGTTCCAAGTCTCTTTCTGGAGTGACTTATTCCTTTTCTGGTTTCAGTTTGGTATGGTTCATAGCAATGCTGCTCAAACAAAACCTTGTAATTGGCTATGTCTCTACTCAGAACAACCTGCAATGCATATCTTCTTTCCTATTTCTTTCCTCTATAGGTAATGAAAGAATAACTATCTCAGTGGTTTCCAGACTCAACTGGGTGCTTAGAGCTTCCAGCTGTTTATTTCCTTCTTTTTCCTCCATATTGTATGACTCACAACCACTGTTCTAACCTGTTTTAACACTCTGTGTGCTACAAAATTTTTCTAGATAACTTCTCCATAAGTCATGACCCTCTCCTTGCAGAGAAGTTCAAAACTCTTAGTCTTATGTTCTGTTAATAGCACTTTGATCAAAAGAAATTATTGGGCATATACCTTTTTTACACTATAAATGTATTTTATATTCTTCCTCATTCTCTTCTCATTTGCTCCACTTCCTCCTTCATGTCATGTTTAGAGAAGACTCTCATCTTTTTTCAAAGCTACGTCACTGTCATCCATTCCCTTATGAATTGTTCTTCCGTGAGCCCTCTAAGTTTGATTCTTGTTCCCCTGGTTTAAAGGTAACACACTCTAGAGTATTTCTCTGGCCCATAATATATTTTAAAAAAAAATTCTTCTAAGCTAACTCAGCAGGAGAGTTTGCCTATCCAGTCCAAGTTCACACCAATCAAATCAAAACAGAGTAACACTGTTCCTTTTATGCTTCAAGGATTATGACATTGCAGAAGATACTACTTTCTTCTAACTTACTTTTTTTAATTGATGGGTGAATTTGTAACTTTATCATAGAGCATATGTTAAGAAACTAGGAGTACAAACCTTATTTGTCCCTTTACACCATGTCTTCTATAGCAAATACACAATGTCTTTTTGCAAACGTGGCAAAAGGCTTATAATAAGTTAAAGGAATCCACTGAATTTCTTTTTTCTCCTAACATCATTTTAGGGTAGATTTTATAAATACTAGAGAATTGAAGTCTTGGTAAATGTCAGGGGGTCACTTAATAAAGGGGGAATATTAGATACTTTATTTTTGCCTCAAAAACATAGTCTATACTTATTTGTATAAAACACACCCATAATGATGTCTTGCTTAAGTTAATATTATAATTATACTCCATTCCTTGTACATACAATGTTTGGTTTTGGAGAATAGCAACTTGGAAATATTTGGTGTCAGTGGGAAAATGTTGGAATTGATATTTGAACAATCAGCTCATAAAATGTAGAGCATTAGGAAATTATTTGTTCTTTACACTGTGTTCAGCTTCAATCTCCTTCAGCTCTTAATAAAGTTATTTGCTATTGTCCATTTTGTTATTATTAGGTCATACTTTATCATATATTATCACAAGACTATGGCAGATATACCCAACAACTTTCTATTTTTATCCTCTTCATTCTTCACTTACTAAAATATTCTTTGGGAAGTTTGGTCCTTATTGTGGAATCTAAAAGTTCAGACTTCACTTTTGTCCTAGTAGATTGTAAATAAGTTTTAAGATGTAATTTTGAGGTAAAATCCATTTAACCATCTAGAATGTTTTTTATATTTTTATGTTAAATTTTACATTATAATGGAATGGGGGAGGGGGGATTGTGAGCTTGGATTTAGGTGTTCTCCAAGACCCCTTCAGATCAGCTATACTCTGATTACAAGACAAAAACATTGCCAACACAAACTGGTCTATAGCAAAATAATCTGTGAATTCATTTTAACTTGTTCATTGAGATACTGAGAAAAACTTTACATTAGAATCCTGTTTCCTATAATCAGAATATATGTCAATTTTATTTATATGATTCTTTAAGTTTAATGAAAATTTTTTCATAAACATGTAATCCTTACAGCCACTCTTTAACAGGTCACCTGAGTAAAGAGAAAAATATTAAGATGAGGGTATGAAAAATATGACCTAACCAGATGACTGAGTTAGTGGACTGTGTGCCCATAAAACTCAGAAAAAAAGAATTGCTGTCAGTGAAAATATAATCCAATCTGTTCTTTTATTCTCAATACACAAACTAGGAATTTATTTATTTAAAATAAATTATGTAATGAAATACATTTGCAGTATGAAATGAGACAAGAAAGAAATTCATTGAAAGGTATCACTTCACCCCAGTCATGGAAAGCTTGGCACCGGTGGTAAAAAAAAATGATTTGTTGCCTTGCATGTTTTATAAGTATAAACGTCATTCAGCCTAAAATCTCAGGACAATTACTGTCTAAAAAGAAAGTTATATGATCCTTGGAGATGTTAAAGCTCTCTTAAGAGATAAAAATGCTCATTAGCATACATTTCCCATAAAGAACAATTGATCCACATCGAGGAGGGATGGGAAAATGGACATTGAAAATGATCTCGCTAACAATTCCCTTGAGGAGATGAGAAATTCAAAGCTGCCAGGTATATCATCATTGACATCATACAGGTAATGTCTGTGCTGGGCAGGTGGTGCAGAATCTGAAGAGCCAGGTCAAGTACAACTATCTCAAAATATTGTCATGGCTCCTTTGTTTTATTCATGAATGGGTTTTATGAAGCTTTTTATAGTTCTTATAAAGCACATGATGTTTCTGGTCATTCATAAACATATTAACAGACTTTCACCTTCTCTCACACAGATGCTACTCCTTGAGCAGTTAACTCCCCTAAGGTTACAACGGTGGTAGACCTGAGAGATGATTTTATCTTCTGGGAAGATTGCTATAATTGTTGAAGTCTATAGATCTAGAGAACAACTGATTTCTGTTTGGCATTCTTGCATTTATTCTTTCTTTGTGGGAGGCTGAGAACTATCAAAATACATTTTGTAAGACATTGTAAGTCAAAACTGTTTACCAGGACACAAAACAAATGGTACAGTTTGAGTCCCAGCAAAATAAATAACTTGTGGTATGTTCTCAGAATAATAATATGAGCATCCATAAGAATCTTTATAAATTCTGCCACACTACCATCGCGCAACATATGTGAATGTGTCTAAGTATATATGTACATATATACCTATATGTGTACACACAGAATATGTCAGATTTTGAAAGTCACCATTGAATCAAATCAGTTTAACAAATATGCATTCACCTTTTACTGTGTTTTGAAGCTCTAAATTAAGTACCTGGGTTATTAGAGTCTTTTTTTTTTTTTTTTTTTCCCTAACTAGCTTCCTGCCTCCTTTCTTGTGATGTATAATTTGCTGTTTTCAGCTTACCTGGGCCACAGTGTCCAGGTGTTTGATGATCAAATATGATTTTTGTTGTTTCTATGAAGATGTTTTCCATGAGATTAACATTTTAAATCTTTGGACTTTGAATAAAACAGATTGATGCCTCCCCTTATGTGAATAATATGCCCTGAATAAAAAAAAGACTGACTTCCCCTGAACCAGAAAAATTCAGTCAGATTTAATGACAACTTTCTACACCTTGAATTCCAACCTGAGATACCCTGCAGATTTGGACTTATCAGCCTCCATAATTTTGTGGGCTAATTCCTTAAAATAAATCTCCCTTTCTCTGCATGCACACCCTGTTCATTCACTTTGTCTCAGAATCCTCACTAATGTCCTGAAGCCATTCTTCAATCAGCTCTACCAAAAATATTTATGTAATCACCATTTCCTTTCTAAAAACCAAACTTCCCAGCACCAACACTTCAAATCCTAGGACCTTAACTTGGCCTGTCAGGCCTCCCTGTCTATGGCTCTACTTACCTATCAAATTTTTCTCTTACCAGCTTGTATCTATTTCATAGCTCATATTCCTGTAGTGAATAATGTGTTCCCTAAATTGAGCAGCATATTTCACAGCTCTCTGTGTGCATGTGTTTCTAACCTGTTTGTTCAGCTTGGACACCTCCTCTTTCCAAATTTCTAATCTTTTTAATACTTCATTCAACTTATTGGCTTACCCGATTAGTTATTTCATTTCATTGTTCATTTACAGGTATATTTATAACACATATTGGAATTTTTTAATTATTTATTTATATATATATTTCACATCATTGTGATCCCTGGGGGTCCCCCACCACCTCCCCTCCCTGACCACTCCAGCTGGTCCCCTCCTGCACTTGTGTGCTTGCATTTGGTTGTCTATATATTAGTGAGACCATTGGTTTTTGTCTTTTTCCTTCTGACTTCTGCCAGTATGATTTCTTCTAGGTATGTCCATGTTACCAAAAATTCACCAAATTTGTTGTTTTTTATTGATGCATAATATTCCATTATGTATATATACCACATCTTTTTCATCCAGTAATCTGTCTTGGGGTATTTGGGTTGTTTCCACAACCTTGCAATTATAAATAGTGCTGCAATAAACATCCGAGCACAGGTGTCCCTTTTTACCCACATTGAGGTCTCTTTTGGGTGGATTCCCAGAAGAACTATTGCTGGGTCAAATGGTAGCTCCATTTTCATTAGTGTGAGGGTCCTCCACACTGCTTTCCATAGTGTCTGGACCAGTTTACATTCCTACCAGCAGTGTAAAAGTGTTCCTTTCTCTCCACTCCACATCCACGCCAGTACTTGTTGTTGTCTGTCTTTTGGATGTGGGTCATTCTTATTGGTGTAAGTGGTATGTTGTTGTGGTTTTGATTTGCGTTTCCCTTACTGTTAATGACGTTGAACATTTCTTCATATGCCGGATAGCCATTTGGACTTCCTCTTTGGAGAAGTGTCTTTTTAGATCTCCCCATTTTTTCAACTGGGTTCTTTGCTCTGTTTTTGTTAAGCTGTGTGAATTCTTTGTGTAGCTTTGTTATCAGACCCTTATCACTTGTATGGAGGGCAAAAATTTTTCCCACTCAGTTGGAATTCTTTTTGTTTTTTCTTTTATCTCTTTTGCTGTACAAAAGTTTTTTAGTTTGATGTAGTCTCAGGTGTTTATGTTTTCCTTCATTTTTTGCCATTTTTGGATGTGGCCAACAATGCGTTTCTGAATTATAACTCATGAAGGGTTTTGCCCAGGTTTTCCTCTACATATTTAGTATTTTCGAGTTTTACGTCTTTTATCCATTTTGAGTTGGTTTTTGTACATGGTGTGAGGAAGGCATCTTGGTTCATTTTTTTGTGTGTCTTGTTCCAGTTTTCCCAGCACCATTTATTGAAGAGGTTGTCCTTGTTCCAATGTAAGTTTTTCACTCCTTTGTCAAAGATTAGTTGACTACATATGTGTGGCTTTAGTTCAGGGGATTCAGTTCTGTTCCATTCGTCTGATTGTCTGTTTTTATACCAGTACCAAGCAGTTTTAATTATTATGGGTTTGTGGTATAGTTTGAAGTCTGGAATAGTATTCCTCCATTCTCTCTTTTTCTGGTCAGGAGGTTTTTTGATAATCGAGGTCTTTTGTTATTCCATATGAATCTCTGCAATGTTTTATCTCTATCTTTGAAGGTCTTTTGTTATTCCATATGAATCTCTGTAATGTTTTATATCTATCTTTGAAGAATGTTGTTGGAATCTGTAAAGGGATTACATTGAATTTGTAGATTGCTTTTGGTAGGATGGCCATTTTGATGATGTTAATTCTTCCAATCCATGAGCAGGAAATGTCTTTCCATTTCCTTACATCTTCTTCTATTTCTTTTAGCAGAGTTTTGAAGTTTTCTTTATGTAGACCTTTCACGTGCCTTGTTAGGTTTACCCCTAGGAATTTTTTTTTTTTTGGTGTGATGGTAATTGGGATTTTTTTTTTTTTAATTTCTTCTTCTTTTTGAATTTTTGTGTACAGGAAAGCTTCTGTCTTCTGTGTGTTGATTTTGTAACTGGCTACTTTACTGAACTGGTTAATTGTTTCAAGAAATTTTTCTGTGGATTTTTATTGGGTTCTCTACATAAAGAATCATATCGTCTGCATGTAATGAAAGTTTCAGTTCTTCTTTCCCTATCTGTACTCCTTTTATGTATTTCTCTTGTCTTGTTGCCCTTGCTAGAACTTCCAATACAATGTTGAAAAGTAGTGGAGAGAATGAGCATCCTTGCCTGGTTCCAGATCTTAGTTGGAATGATTTTAGTTTTTTCCCCAACTAAGATGATGTTTGCTGTAGGTTTGTTATAGATGGCTTTTATTATGTTGAGCTATGTTCCTTTTATCCCCAACTTTTCAAGAACTTTTATCATAAATGGATGTTGAACTTTATCAAATGCTTTCTCTGCATCTATTGATATGACCATATGGTTTTTGGTTTTCTCCTTATTGATGTGGTGGATTATATTAATTGATTTTCGAATGTTGAACCATCCCTGTGCCCCTGGGATAAATCCCACTTGGTTGTGGTGAATAATGCTTTTTATGCATCGTTGGATTCAGTTTGCCAAGATTTTATTTAAAATGTTTGTGTCTGTGTTTATTAGGGAAATTGGTCTATAGTTTTTTTTTTCTTTGTGCTGTCTTTATTTAGTTTTGGTAAAAGAGTGATGTTTGCTTCATAGAATGTGTTTAGCAGTTTTCCTTCTTTCTCAATTTTTTAAAAAAGTTTTAGTAGCACTGGTGTTATTTCCTCTTTGAATGTCTGGTAGAATTCATTTGTGAAACCATCTGGTCTTGGGCTTTTGTTTTAGGTAGTGTTTTGATGACTGCTTCAATCTTACCACTAGTGATTGGTTTGCTTAAGTTCTCATTTCTTCTTTGTTTAGTTTTGGGTGGTTATGTCTTCCCAGGAATCTGTCCATCTTATCCAAGTTCTTGTATTTGTTTGAATATAGGTGTTCGTAGTAATCTCTGATTATCCTTTGGATTTCTGATGTGTCTGTTGTAATTTCTCCTCTTTCATTTGTAATCCTGCCTATTTGAGTGTTCTCTCTTCTTTTATTTGTGAGGTGTGCAAGGGGTTTATCAATTTTATTTATTTTTTCAAAGAACCAACGTTTGGTTTTGTTGATTTTCTCAATAGTGATTTTGCTATCTAGTCTGTTCATTTCTGCTTTTATTTTTATTAGTTCTTGTCTTCTGCAGGGTTTTGGGTTTCTTTGTTGTTCTTTTTCTAGTTCATCGAGTTGGGAGATTAGGTCATTCTTTGGTTGTTTTCTTGCTTTTTGATGTAAGCCTGTATTGCTATGAACCGTCCTATTAAAAATGCTTTTGCTGAGTCCCAGACATTTTGGAATGTTGTGTCTTCTTTGCCATTAGTTTCAAAGAAGGTTTTAATTTCTTCCTTAATTTCCTCAGTTACCCAGTTTTCATTTAGTAACATATTAATCAGTCTTCATGTGTTGGGCATTCTTCTTGTTTTCTTTTCATTGTTGATTTCTAGTTTTATACCTTTATGATCAGAGAAAAAAATTAATACTATTTAAATTTTTGTATAGATGTTAATGTTTGCCTTATGTCCTAATATGTGGTAAATTTTTGAGAATGTTCCATGTGCTTTTGAGAAGAATGTATATTCCTTTCCTTGGAGATGCAGTGTTCTGTAGATATCTATTAGGTCCATACAGTCTAGTTCTTCATTTAGGGCTTTGTTTAGTTTTTGTCTTGTTGATCTGTCCTTTGGTGAGAATGGTATATTGAAATCACTTAACAAGTTTTAGCTTTTTTCCAATTTTTATTCTCCCATTTTTAATGAAATAAACATTGCAAATGATGTTGATGTCCTCTTTTATCTCCAGTTTTCATCCTGTTATCCTTCTTCCCCAGAGATAACTACTGCTATAAAGTTGCCCTGCATTTTTATAAACAATTTGTATTCTTTTATAGATGTATGATGTACACAATAAAAAAATGCATACTTTTTATAGGGTATACAAAATGATTTCATATACACATGCATTGTGAAATGATTACCATAATCAAGTTAATTAGCATATCTATAACCTCATAGTCACCATTTTTGTGTGTGATGGAAACATTTCAGATCTAGAATCTTAACAATAAGAAATGATTTTTGAAACTATATTTTTCTAATTGGAAAATGCTGTTCATCTCTCTCAGGATATATATATATAGCTATAGATACAGATATAGACATATCACATAATATGCACATGCATGCCTTCTTTTATGTAAAACATGTGCTTTAATTTCACATCATTGCATTAAACTATTTTACCATTCTGCTAATTCTTTCAGTATTATATTTTTGAACTTTTCAAAATGGCATATATAGATCTGTCTACTCCACCACTTTGTCTAGTGTGTTCCATAGAATGGATATACTTCATTTCACTTATTTATCTTTATATTGACAGACACTAATGTTTCTAAATTGAGGCTCTGCAATGAGCATCTCTATATGTGTTTTTCTATATACTCATGTGAAAATATATCTAATGAAAAACTTAGAAAAGGTTATTATCACTTACTTATATTTATAGTTTTATTATACTTTACTGAAATGTTTTTCAAAATAGATGCACCAATAGCCACCAGTGTTATCAGTAGTGTATAAATAGGTCCTCTGTCTTGAAAATGATTAATATTGCCAATTTCAATTTTTTCTTCTTATTTTTATTATTTGTTGGGGCTTAATATCTATTTATATCTATCTGCCTGATAATATACTATGGATCTTCTCTTTCAAGATGGAGCCTTTGGAAAGAATTAAATCATAAAATAGAGCCCAAACTAATGGGGATAAGAGATCCCCATAAAGCTTTATACCTCTTTCTGGGACATGAAGATACAGCCAGAAAATTGCCATCTAAGAACCAAAAATTGGGTCCTTACCATTTTTTAGCACACTGATCATGGACTCTGAGGCTTCAGAACTGTGGGAATAACTGTAGGGCACTGACCTTATAGTATTCTGTTATAGCAGCCCATGCTAAGATAATCATCATAATCAGGAATAACTAATAACTAGAATTTCTTCAGAACCTGTGCCATTATCAAAGTAAAGATTAGGATTTCATAAGGATTACTTTCAAAAGACCTAGTCAGAACAAGTCAAAGTGGAAGAAACAAAATTTGCCCTCAAACTTTCTGTGACTACATCCTATGATCTGAACTACAGGTTATATCATTATGCTAATTATTATCAACTTACTGATATCTGAATAATATGTAGATGTTTAATCTGGTACATGACACTATTCTTCAGGAGATACACACAAAAACACAATTTACACATACACTCTAAGATATAAACCATATCATAGAATGGGAATTTTTAAAGCTTTGTTGAGTTGTATAATTGACAACAATTATATATATTTAGTGTGGACTGTGTGATTAATATACATATATATTACATAGTGATTACATAATCAAGTTAGTTAATAAATCCATTGCTTGGTTGCTATTTTTGTGTGCTGATAAGAGCATTTAAGATCTACTCTCTTAATCATAAGAAATGTTATTTCATAGTTTATTTTCCCAATTAGATGCAGTCCACTTTGTAAGTTAGTCAGAAATTTTCAGTAATTAAAAGCATTTGCTGGAGATGGGGAAAATGGCAAGCATACTCAGATGGCTGTCTAGGACAACCCTAGCCTTGTCAATGGACTTTCATTTTGTCTAAAAATCTTTTTTATGCTTGGTCTTAGCCAAAAGGCAAAGAACTAATACCAGATTTTCTTTTTTATTGTTACCATGAAAGAGACATATGCCTCCACTGGCATCAAATTGGTGATGCAACTCTTAGGGAAGTGAAATGTTATCCAATTAACTACAGTGGATCAATGACTCCTTTACAGCTTTTAGTTGTGTTCATTGTATTCCTACAAATAGTGGGTGGGGATACTGAAGGCAAGGGTCCTGACCTTGCATCCCATCTATCAAGAGGGTCATAGACAAAACTGTTTTTCTTAATGGAGTTTAATATTAATAGTTATAAAATAAAAATAATAAAAAAGTAGTTATTAAATAATTGTACTTAATACCTATATACCCAAAATTTGGATTGATCTGTTTGACAGATACGTTACTTTGTAGTGATAGAGCAATGTTATTGGAAATATATAATTCCAATAGATAGAATTTGAAGAGAAAGAAGATCTGTCACTTTTGAGTAACTACATTTTGCCTCAAAACTATTTGCTTTAAAATAATTTGATAGAAACACATTGCTCAGTCCTACAAATGGGTGAAATAAGATCTGAAGCTACTTGTACTTCTCTTAGGTTTAAATTCTCTATAATATGGTATCTAGAACCTATCAAATCTTTATTTTTTTAAATAGATGACCATGACACAAATAAAATGGTAATGAATATTCTAAACCTGTACAAAGAAAGCTTTTTAAATAGTTTGTTCACATTAATATCAGATGTTCTGCTTGTGTTACTATAAGTTTTTGCTAGAATTGCCATATAAATTTCTGTTAGAAATAAGAAAAAAATCTCTAACTTTTAATGGCAAAATGCAACACCAATATGACACCAAGTTTGAATTTTCTATTTAACTGCATTTACATTTAGATCAATGTATTTGGACATATGCAATAGTCTCTGTGCTTTCACCTGAATGAACATGCTGTTCTGCATAATGAAACATTTCAGGCTATGAATGTTAGCCAATTTGAAAGCCTCCATTTTAATAAAATGGACCCTGTTTCAAATAAATCCCCTTTATGCTTCCAAACAAACAAAGCTACAAAATTATTAGATTTCATAACCATATTATTTCTTAATATTTTGATCACCCCTTTCTATCTGTTAAATATTGAATATGTAAAAAAGAATGTTCTTGATAGTCAGAAGATTGTATACATCATAGAATAATTCCCTAGAAAGGATGCAGAAAGCTAAATCTTCTGTTGAAAAAAATTTAAGGTACTACTCATAAATGAATTTTGTATAATTAACATAATTTTTGTCTTAGCATGTTTTTGAATAAGCCCTTTATTTTTGGTTTGTAGTAACAATGAACACAGAGATTATTGTTGGGAGTCTGTGGACTAAAATTAGAAAAGGGAGAAGGTCATGGTTCAAGTCCAGTCCTTATTTCTATTAAGTGTATGACATTTCTGAACTTGACTGCTCTCATTTCTGAAATTAAGTTATTATACTAGTACACTTTTGAGAGTTATGACCCTGTGGCTTCATTGACACAGTAAATAATGCTTTACCTCAGGGAGATAACGTTAAAACAAAGGGATAATTTTTTCAAATGTTATATAGCATGTATGCCATTCCCCCAAATTACGTTTTGGAGATGTGGAAATCAGGAGGAGACGTAGATGGCAGGGATGTTCTTAGTTGCTAAGTGGAAGAGTCTGGAAAGGAAATCATGTCCTCTGTTCTCAGCTCAGTATGATTGCCTTCACATTGCAAAACAGCACACCGCGATCTCCTAGATCAAGATTCCAGGTTGTTCCCCAAAATTATTTCAGCCCCTAAGATGTCAGGAAGTTAGTTGAGCCCAATCCCCAAATCCTGGAGTCTTTTAGTTTTATTTAATAGAGCAATAATTTGAATGGAGGAGATAATCTCTAAAGATAAGATGATTCTTCTAAATCCAGAGCAGGACTTGAATTACCATAAAACACCCTTGGAATAGGAATATTGTCATATTTGCTTATATTCCCCATTTTTCAGAAAGGTAGGACCAGCCTCCACACTACTGAAACATATCTCTCAAACTTCCCAAGTCCTACATGGCCCCTCATGTTTGCACTACTACTCAAATACCCACACATAACTACCAGTCCAAGGTTCTTGGAACCCTTTACTAGAATATCATCACTCTTGAAAAAGTCTTTTTTTTCCCTTTGGTAACTCTTGCATTCTAAAAGTTTCATTGTGGAGTTAATGCCTTTTATATTTAATAACTGTTAAATGTAGTGAGATGCAAAATCTGTGAACCAAAAGTGAAAGTCACATATTTGTATTCATTTTGCCCTGTCTTCAAATAGCACTGGTTGGTTGACATGACAATGTTTAAAAGAGTCACTCCAAACCAAAAAGATCACTGCATACCAAACAGCATTCATCTGTATGTGCTTCAAATAGTTTTAGAAAGTGTCAATCTTGCCTTCCTCAGCTAGGGTTCCACTGGAAAATGAAACCCTGTAGAAAAAAAAAATTGATGTGAGTGGCATTTTTCTCACTTCTTCTAAGATTAGTGCAATGTTATTGCTGTTCCAGTGGCAGGAGAGAGAAGGCACCCGTTTTCCCCTGGAAAATGGCCATCAGGCCATATTACCACACTATCCAAAGGCACTGGAGAAAGGCTACTAGACCTTCAGTTTTAGATATTTTGGATAAAACAAAGGAGATCAAACTAAGGCACACAAGTTTTGTTTTGTTTTTTGTTTCGTTTTTTTGGGTTTTTTTTGTTTTTTTTTTTAAATGTTATTGGCACATATTGGTGATGATTTATATAAGAATTGCTGCTTTTCCACAAAAGCATAGTTACTTGTCTACTGGCAGATGAGACCTCATGTCTTGCAGGACCTAAAATATTCACAATGTAGGTATTAAGGGAAAAGTTTTATGACTATAGATTTGTATCATCCATTTGACTGATTTTCAATCCCCCTTTCAAATTATCAATAAAATGAGCTGGAAATAATTTGTAACAGGATATAAATACATGATCTGTCCACACTGTATGTTGTAAATGAAGTCTCCACATGAAAGCAGTGTTTATTCAGCTTTAAATAAGTCACCAATATATTTTTAAGAAAAATTAACACCCTAGATACCATATCTTCTCCTTTGACCTACTGTTTAAACCACATATGTATGAATATCTTTCCTGATAGGATGTAAAAAGACATTTCAGTTAAGTACTTAGCTGCAATTTATATAAACTAAGTCTTTATATAACATCTAATTATAACAACTAGCTTTCCTGTATATTTGAAGCATGATGTGTGCATTCAAGTAATTAGAGAGACATTATCAGGTGACTTCCACTTTCCTTTTGAAGCTGAGAAATATAGATAACAAAGTTTGTGGCATTTTTACATAAAAATAAAGTATGAAGGCTATGTTAAAATAATTATATTTTTGTTCATACTTCCAAGCTCAGAGTTTATCCTTTCTTTAGCACATAACAAACAAAACTGGATTAGTTTACAGACTGTGAAGAACCAATGCCACTGAGGAGCATCCGGATAAATCCATCCCAGCAGCAGTTGGCAGTGTAATGATTGATGAAAGCTTAATCATTTCTTTTATGCAGGTCAAATATTCATCACCCTAAAATGCCTGCATATCTCAAGCATTTTGCCGTTTTTACAGTTTTCTGATCATTTTTTTTTTCTTTAACATAAAATGTTTCCAGGACCCAACAGCTGGTGCTTGCTGGCTGAAGGAATGAACAGGAAGACAATGTGTTCACAGGATTATAGAACAGGCTGAGAGGGAGAATTTATGCAGAGTTTTATAAGCTTAGTCAGGCAGAAAATAGATTGGGGTGCACAGAGGAAATAATGTGCCATTCAAAACTCAACTTACAGACATAGCGTCCATTAGCTAGGAGCAGCCAGGGCCTGCCCCAGCACCTGCGACTTCACAAGTTACCTTAAAGCAGCAGAAAGCAGCCTGCTCCTCTAGAGGGCGGTCTTCCAGTGGCTTTTGTAGTTGCCTATCACAATCAGTCAAATCTCGGCCCCTCATCCACCACAACCCAAACACTCACAAATATAAGTCTTAGAGTAACGACCAACCTTTGAACAGTGATAGCTGAGAAATGATAGAGAAATTGCTTATTTTTAAGGAAGATGAGGAACATCCTCCAATCAGTCTGACTGACCCCTGAAGCTGCTTTTAAGAGTACTGATTTCCAGCAAGCTCCTGAGCACTCCTAGCTTCACCTTTCTTTAATGAGCTCCCATATGTCACTTGTGATTCGTATAAGTGCTCATAGTTCCCTAGGTTGTAGAGTGTGTTTCATGCCCCTAATAACAGAACATGTCTAGTTATGTGATTGAAAAGAGCAATCATGATTCTTTGGCATCTTTTTTTTTGAGTAGTTTAGCATAGTTTCTGTCATCAAGAAACTTCACTTGAGTCATTGCTTTGTACTTTCTGTTAATTATCTTGATTCTGTTTCATAAGAACAGCTATTGTCTTAGGCACTTAGCAAATGTTTGAATGATATAATCTTGGTACTTATAAATAAACTATCATGGCAATGCATTCAAAATATTCATTTCACTCATATGGTAGAGACACAAAGATTCTGTCATTCCTTCTAAAAGGTGACTGGCTCTCAATAAATCAAATATTATAAAACAACAGAGAAACTGGGAGAAAATGTTTGTGAAGTAAATAATACATATTCCTCCTCATGGAAAATTACTTGTAATTTCTAGTGCAGCCAATATGCAATGACTTCATAACTCCTGCTAATTTCCAAGTTACTATCTGCTTTTCTAATGTGTGACATTTATTTGACAGAGTCTTTATTATTAAGTTAAACAGTCACTTTACACTTGGCCTTCTCCTGGAAGAGACAGATATGCCTAAACTAGTTAGTGTTTACAAAATGGATGAAAAGCCAAACACAGTAAAGGCTCGTGCACTTCTGGAAAGCAGTGAGAAGTCACGTATCACCTAGTTTACTGTGACAGTGGACTCAACAGCAGTGGGCAAAGCCCATGTTTAGATGTGTGTGGAAGGTTAACCTGGGCCATTTGCAGGGATCAGTGACATCTGTTCTTGGCAACCATCTTTTTCTTTTTCCAAACAAACAAAACCCAGAGAGATGATAAATTAATAAAACCTGTGGTGACTTGTTGGATATTTTCAGATAGTATTTAGCCTTAGCAACAGTTTCCTGCCATTCCTTAGCAACTCCAGCCTAAATTTTATCTTCTACCTAAAACTGCAAAAGCAGACTAAATCTCATGTTGTCATATTGAAAATATTTTTTTAAACTTCATTGTTCTTTGTGGCACTTCAATGTACACAGTTATACCAATAGTATATCAGGCTTCCTAGGAAAAATACTAGCTTTTATTTAAATTAAATATTGACTCTGTGTTGAAAGTCTATCACTGAAGCGTTAGTATTTTTCCTCATTCATTTTCCTTTCAGCTTCTTAGTCATTGGTAATCAAGCCATTTTTCTCTCAAGGGTGGGATGACATGTTCTGCCTGAGATGTTTAGTAAAAGTGAACGATTTCTTGGCATTATTACCTTAATAGAACTCAAGGAGAGAAACAGAAGTTGTGTTGCCCTTAAGGTCATCATGATAATGAAATCTAAAACTATTGAACTCAGTATGTTTACCAATGGTGACAGCTAGCCACTGGTGGATGGCATAGGCTAACAAATATGCTTTCAGAGCTTTTTAATGTAAAGTGACATAAGTTACATCAAGTCTGAAAAATTACCTGCACTTTATCTAGGGCACATTGTTGATCACAACTTCTCAAAGGGGAAAAGTACTAATTAAGTTTCCCAATAACTCATGAAGCTGCCAGTTTTCTCATGCTGGGATGCTGAAGTGCATGAGGTTTCTGTTTCTTAGTTGTGAGCCACAGAAAATAGCACTATTAAACAGACAACTTGCAGTTGCTGGGAGATTAGAGCATCACCAAAAGTACTTGCAAATCAGGTTCAGAAATCTGCAGGAACAAGTAGAGATGATTAACTCCAAGCCGGTTAGACAAGGCCGTTGCTAGCCTGGAGTACTAGCTGACCAGCTCGTCCTACCATTGCTGCTGCTGCTACCCCTGGACTGGATAGTGCAGTTGCTATTGTCTATAAGCTGAAAATTAGAATTGCTGACTCCTGACTTAAAGCCCAATCTAGGTTGAGTCTAGGTCATGTCCTGTGCCTTTGTTACAAAGCAAGTTGATTTTCCTGCAACCACTCCAGGCCAGGCAGATTCATTGTTGATTCAGGAAAATGGAAGAACAATCTTAGAGCCTTTATAATATCCAATGAGCCTTTATTTGAAAACAGGTGACACCATACACAGGCAGAAAGAGACTCTAACTCTGAGAGAGGCTGGATAGCAACTGCTTTCCTCCTAGACCCCTTTATACTGTTCAGTGCCCAAGCCATGCAAAGGATGCACTGTTACAAATGTAAGGCCCATTTGTTTACTAACATCTCAAAGTTATGGATTCTCCTGTGTGAAAGGTGGAAAGATAGCCTGATTTTAATCCATTTTCCTTACTCTTGTGAACCACATGTTTAACCTTTTCATTCATTTGGCAAGTAGGTAGTAGAAAATGGCATATGCCTCTCATTAAAGCTGATTGCCTAAAGAAAAAAGGAGGTACAGATACAGAGCAGCCTTAAAAAAAAAAAAAAAAAGTTAAATACCAGATAAAGTCTATGATGGCAAAGCAAGTCTTCAGTGACTTCAGCGGCTCCAGCTTACCATTTGGATCCTACTATTTGAATGCCCAGCCCATCTTTCTCCCTTGTGGTAACATTACCTTCAATTCCCCACATGGTTGCAACATTCATTCTCCTAATGTAAGTTGGATGTGAGTTTTAGTCTTACTAACTTGCTACATCTGCTACATGATTCCAGCTAGAGTGACCTACATCCCTCAAACACGGTGACCAGTTGAATGGGTCGTTCGAATTTATTCTAATCCTTCCACCATTCCCCCCCCCAGAATTTTCCTTATTAAAGTTGACAGGGAGGAGTTATCTTCCATCTTTCGTTATAAGGCAGTACGATGAAGTCTAGTTTTCAATGAAGCTCAGGTTCAGACTCAGAAAAAAGCAGCCTGAGACAAATGTAAAGATATGTGAGGAAGAAGATCCCAATGATACCTGAGTTTCCAGGTTTTTCCCTGTGGCAAGCACTAAGCCAAATTTGGTTATTTGAACAAATAAAAAATCTACTTTTTATTCTTAAACCATTATAAATTGGAATTCTATCACATCAACTACTTTCTTTTAAAAAAAGGTCACTTTTCTGCCAAGATTGAGGCCTAGGATAATATCTTGTCTTACATTTTAGAGACTTCTTACTGAAAATTCTTAAGAAAATGTAAATTTTTATTTTTCCTAGAGAAGGTCAATATGGCTATAAAAATTAACTCTTATAGTAGGAGAGTCACTTGGATTTGGGAATTCTGGTCTCTTCTCTGCTAACTACAAGTCCTATGACCTTGATTTCATCATCTAACCTTTCTAAGCTTTATGTAATGTATTTCTATAATGGGCTGAATAAGTACTCTCAGAGCCTTTGAGTATTAATTTTCTGTGATTAGAATTTTCCAAAGACCTCTAGCTGTGTGTATTTACTAAATTGTCTTCTTAACCCTAAAGGTTAGTTCTAGCTCCATTTTTAAGAAAATAAGAGTAATTAGGAAAAGACATTCTTTTTTAGTTTTCCTCTTAAGTATTTCTCTATATATTTTCATTTGTGATCTATTGCAATCTACTATATTGTCTTATAATAATATGAAGATATGGTGAACATTTTTTATGAAATATCCAACATCTCCTGGCAGTAATATAAATGCCTGAGCTGCCCTTTGGCATCTTAGAATTTTGCATCTAGATACATTACGCTAGAAGCACACACATGTAGAACATATACAAATCAAAATGAGGTCATAAGCCTTTGTGTGATAAGCTAGGGCCAGCTCTATTTATAAAGTCTGCCCCCCTTTAGAACAGAAAAAAAAAAATAATAATAACAACCAAAAGCTTTTCAGGGATCTGATTCCTAAAGAATGGCTTTCAGCAAGCAACATTAACTGCAAGTTCACAGTCTATTTTATGTAGAAATTTCTTTGAGTTTGGCTTGAAGGGAACATTTAATTCTTCTCACTGTTTTATTTTCAACATATATTGTGATTGTGATTAGACTCATGTTATAGATAACCTGCCATTCTGTTCAGTTTTTAGAAATTCTAAAATATGTTCTTGCTACAGTGAATTCAAAGTAAAACATTTAAATCACTTCCAGTAGAAAACCAGTTTTGAGAAAAGAATTTTCAGGAATTGTTATTTATAAACATCAGGCCTTGCTGGCATCCATTTCTTTATGCAAGTTCATGGTTGAATACGTAAAGTAGGTAGTGAAGAGTCTGCACTAGAGTATAAATGTTAAGGACTTGTTTTAAAATTGTATACCTTTAAAATCTCTAACTTAATCTGTGTTTATTAAAGAACAACAGTATACCTTTATGGAAGGAAGAGAATGTGGCATATGGTGTTGCTTTCTTAAGCCTAGCATCAGAAGACTGCCAGGCAATATAAGTCATGTAGAAATAATGTAGAGTAAAAGTATTCAAGTCTGAGCACCTGGTTTCAAATCCTGGTTTTGCTAACAAATTAATGTGGCCTTATCCTTTCCAAGCCTCCAATTACACATCTGTGAAAATATACACTAGAGTTTCTTGTGTGGGCTTGTAAAGATTAAATGGCATTACACAGGAAACACCTGTGAGCCTGGTGTAGAGTAGATGTTCAATAAATATTAGTTTTCTTTCTTCCTCTCTGAATTTTAGCTTCCTCATCTGTAAAGTTTGAATTGAAATTTTTCCATTAGAAAGAAAAGATGTACTGAAAGTTACAAAGTTACCTAGAGAAGATGAGCTGACCACCAAACAGATCCAGGACATAATGCCTTGGATGTAGGCAATAAGTCAGCCCACCACCTTTGAGCTCAGAGCTGTAAACTTCAGTCTAGCCAGAGGGCCTACCATAACATATAAAATGATAGAGAATGCTATTATTACTATGCTGCAAGTTCTTTCTCTTCCAATATGAGGTAGGCAAAGGAAAAATCAAACAACTCCAAATCAGCAACTGCTATGTAAGCATGAATCAAAGCAAATTGCCTGAGTTATCAGGCGTCAACAGATATTTTCTATAAAGTGCCATTAGTAGATATTTTGGCTTTGCAGACCATAAATTTTCAGTCATAACTGTGACCACTCAGTTTCCTTGTTGTCCCAGAAATCAACCATTGATAGTACATTAATAAACAGCTGAGTTCTAACAAATGTTACTTACAAATAGCTGGTAAACGGATCGGGCCCTAATGTAACAGTCACTGGCCTCTAAATTACCAAGATAATCCTTTTTGGGGAATCTGCCTCCAGTGCATGATTAGAACTACAGAATAAGTTTGAAACCTGGCTCTGAAGATAATGGAGCCCATCCTTATGTGAAGTAGGGTTTCATTCACTACCAGTGCTATTTTTCAGGAACTTTGATAACTAATACTCCCTCTGGTGGATAGCTTCATTTCTGTTCTAGGGTAAATCTTGGCTTGAGAGATATTTGACCCATTTAAGGTATAGCTTTGAATAGTGACACCCTTATATAGGTCATTGTCCAGAGTGTGCATAACTATGCATGAATTCTTTGGATTTGTTTTATTGTTTACCTCAAAAAAGCAGTCTTACCTGAATTTCCTATTTTCTACTTAATTATTTTGAGGGAGGTAGGTGTTTCTTACCATCATCTTCCTGTATTATTTATTATGTGTAAATTATGTACTAAATGTCTTAAAAGTATGTGACTTCTACTATCTGAAGGGGAAAATATTTAAATATAAATAATATGTATCATATATATCAAACAGACATTCAAATATCCATTAAAGACTTGTAAATGTTCTGTACATGTTCAATTTTATTGGGATTTAACATTTCTATTTGAGGTGCTTAGAAAGTATAGTAGACAAGAATCTGCTGAAGAAATTAAAATGAATATGGTTGGGCATAAGCAAAAGAGATGGATCAGCCAGCCTAGATCAGACTGTTCTGTGGTCAGACTCCATTTGGTCCTTTCTTCTATGACCCACACTATCACATTTGCATGACTTTCTCACTTTCTGCCTATCTGCTACTGATAATCTTCTTTGTTTTCTTATTCACACTGTCTCCTGTGATTATTTGAAAATAGTATGCACCCTAGAGGATTTTATATCTTGATATGGACCAGAGAAAGGAATAAAGAAAAAAAAAAAAAAAGGAGATGGGTGGATGGACAGGCTGACAGATAGCTTCAGCTGTAATTTCCCAACTTTGATGATGATTTAGTAATTTGAATTACCCACTTGTATGTAGTGACTCATGTTTTATGGATGATGAAACTAAGGTTCCAAAAACCTAGGTTATCTTCCCATAGGTACAGAATTTAAAAGCGATACAAAACCACACATGCCCACCTCCAAATTACTCATGGAATTCTCAGCCAGTCAACAGTACTAGCTATCACTGTGCTCCTAGGGGTCATGAAATTAGATATGTTCCTACTTTATTAAATGCTAATCTGTCAATGATCTTTGGACTTCCCTGTGGTCATTTTTGCTAATCAACTTACCTCTACTACCTGACAACTCTTTTAAGAAGCAATTATTTCAAGGCTATGTTTATTTTAAACCCTTAATTATAAAATAAGATTGGTGTTTCCTGCTAAGGAAATCTCAGAGCTCAGTTGGCTGCTGAGAAAGCTGGGAAAGCTCTTCAGAGCCCTATCATAAATACTAGCCCTGCCATCTATGATATTTATCAAGTTTCATACTTCTGAAAAGTTCTCTCAGGGGAAGGTAATATTAAAGGTTGAATCATTAGGGTGAAGTTAATTTTTTTAAAAGTGTTATAAATATATTTGTTTTTCATCCTTTTTAAAGTCTTTCCTCATATTCATTATGAGATGAAAATGCACATCCATGAGCAATCACACACACACACACACACACAAACACACACACACATCTATGAAAACTTAGAAGATGGGGCATTTAAGCAAATAAGTAGCCATTCTGTACTTCAATTTCTACATCTCTAAAATGGAATTGGGCTAAATAGTCTCCAAGATTCTTTCCAACTCTAACGCTTTGGGATTGTTTTATCCTGAGATCCACATTGTTAGGTTCTCTAGTTTGGATTTGGCCTGAATTTAAAGCCAGATACAAAGCACAGGATGAATTACTTCCTGGTATTAATCAGTTTGTTAAAGGGATTTACCATTGTGTAGACGATATTTTATTTTTAACCCAGTACACAATCTTGCAGATTGCACTGTGGGAACATAAGTGCATTAGTGTTCAAATCAATTTAACTTTCATTTTTAAAGACAGTTGGAAGCATCCCAGTTCTTTGAACTATGAGAAAATACCTAATGGCTAAAGTTGTTGGTGTAGGCTGTGTTCTGTGCTTTATTCTTGTCAAAACTTGGACAGATTAGACCAAGAAGCATGGAATTTATCAGTGGAACAGGAGGTGTATTTATATGGGAGTAAGGCACAGGAAATGGGGATTAATAAGAGAGGAGGAAAGCAAATATTAAATAGAACTTTAATTCAGTATCCTCTTGCTAGGTCTAAGGATATGAAGATGAATAAGATATTTTAGGATGTTTAACAAACATTTGTCTAAGCTATGCCCCCTCCCTGTCAGAGTTCCCAGAACCTTCATACTCAGTTCCCCTATTATTGACATATCATATTTGATTGTTACAATTAATGGACTACTACTGATATATTATCATTATTAACTAATATGTATACTTTATTCAGATTTCCCTAGTGTTTTGCTTAATGTTCTTTCTCTACTCCAGAATCCCACCCAGGATATCAAAGTACATTTAGCAGTTTTCTCTCATATAGTATATGCTTCTTTAAAAATAATTATTTTTCTTTTATCTGTATATCTTCACTCATTTTATTTGTGTAAGCAGTATTAAATTCTTTATTTTGCAGAACATTAATTATTTACTACAGTGTTTAGACAAGTTTCTCAATGCCCCCATTCTCCATAAAACTACAGAGCATTTATTAATTTCCAGAAATCTTGCACAATGAGAGCAACTCTAGCCAGAGGCCAATGAGAATTTATGATTAGTGAATGAGGATTTTCTTCGGATGGCAGAAGAGGAATAATCTTTATTAGTGAGTCAGTCAGTTGAAAATCTTAAATATTACCCAGTTGAAGAATAGCCTAGTTATGATTCAAAAGAAGTAGGCATATTTGTTGAATGTTTATAGATACACAAAAAAATAGTTAAGAACATTAGCATTTAAACTGTCATCATTAGTCTTCAAAAATCTCACCTCCCTCAGAAGAGTAAGGATGATTCACAATTTCTCAGTGTTTCCCATTCAATCTGTTCAACGGATTTATTAAACTAGGTACAAAATTGGACTTGCATGTAGTTCAGATATAAGGGCCAGGAACTCCAGTGCCGTCTATTCTCAATTCAATAATAAAAGCCCTGGCAGCTTGTGAATGAAATATCCTAGACAAATGCAGATTATTGTTTAATATAGAGCATAGCAGAATCAGGTTGATATGAATTCCTGCAGGCCATTCTTTATCTCCATCAGCATCAGATACCCTTTAGACTGGCAAACAAGATAGACTGCTTAGCAAGTGTTAGTGAAATATAATTACAACCAAAAGATTACTTTCCCAATTTAGAAATCATCTTCACAAAAGTAATAGAGAAAACCCTTTATTATTGAGTAAACATTAAGCCAGAATATGATATGCATGCAGTCAAGCCACTATTACAGACAGAAAGAAATCTCAGTCATTGATTTAGCCAAACAGATACTACCCATGCATGTATGTTTTCAGGTAAACATTGATTGCATTTCAAGTAAGAGAACTTGAGATTATCACTGGCCATACATCACTGAAACATCACCTGGTCATTGGACTGACCCTACATATTAGTTTATCCAAACCAGGTCAAGGGAGGAAACAAAAGACTCCTATCTTGCTGACAGGGAAGAGTTTTGCAGTTTGATTTTTACTTTCTCTGTGTCTTTGAATGTATCTGTTTCAATACCAAAGAAGAGAAAATACTTAACATTTCTAAATTCCTACAGTAAATGTTCTAAGAAAAGGAGAGTGGGTTAGAAAAGCATATGGGAGTAATCACATGGTAATGAATAGAAACTAGTCTTTTGGTGGTGATCACAGTCTAGTGTACAGAGATGTCAAATTTCAACATTGTACACAGTAAAGTTACATGTTACAAACTAGTATTACCTTAATTAAAAAAGCAGAAGGAAAGAGAAAATTTCCCTTATATTCAACTGGATGAATTTAAATTTATTTTTAATTTGTCTTTAGCCTTATACAGCCCAACAATTTATTTTCTCATGTATGCAGAAGTATTTATTAAGCAACTGGTCATGTGTGAGACTCTGTGAATGTTAATATTGGTGAGATACCAAAAAGTGTACTCCCACAAACCAGTAACTCATGATCCCTGACTGCTTGTCACATCAGTACTGTTGCAGGTGCTTGAAGTGACTCCTGATAAGAGAAGTCTGAATCACCCTGTCAAAAAACAAACAAACAAACAAATAAACAAACAAAAAACTTCAGGTTGGTACAGGCCTGAAATTTCTTGCTTGCTTCAGAGAAAAGCACCATGTATATATTCGTACATGTAGCATTTGTTCTCTGCTAACAGTAACAAGCACTGTTAATTGCACGACATCCATGTCCCATATGCTGCACTGTTGTTTCTCATAATGGCCTACAAGGTAAGAATTATGTGCATACCCATTTTACATATAAGCTCCATCATTTGGATCACTTATTTGTGGACCCAGAGCTACTTAGTGAGCTACTGACTGGAACACAGGCTATTGAATGCTGTGAAGGCTGACTACACTGCTGAGGCTGTGAGTTAGATCAGGGAAAGAAGGCCAACTTCATCATTGACTGAGCTCTTTGTATTATAAAATTATGCACAAGCTCAGCAAAAAATGACTGCAAAGAACAAGAGTAACCCCCTTCATTTGCAATATGCTTGAGTTTTAAAGTCACTTTCTGTGCATGGCTTCATTTAATCCTCTCAACAACCTTGGGAAATGGGTAAGGAAAGTATCTCAAATTCAAGTTAGCTATTAAAAAGCTAAAATTCAGAAAGGTTAAATAACTTGTCCAGCATCAAACATCAAGTGCGGAAGAGTTGGGACCCTGCTCCAGATCTCTCAAAGAGTAGTTAGGTAAGGCATGAAATTGGAAAATCTCAAGTTGGAAACACACTCTATATATAGATTTTTAACAGAACTATAGAGGTTCTAGGATTCACCTGAAGCCTACTATCGATCCCAAGAGCTCAGCTAGAATAAGTATGAGCTCTGTCAGTTCTGAACGGCACCGAGCAGTACCCATTAAAGCTTGCCTTTATGTGACTTGTAAATAAAATTCTGTTTGCTTGTTATTCCCTGTGGTTAAGAGGAATGTTTAAGCTTTTTCAAACTTATTTTTACTGTGCTTCCTGGAGGATTTTTTATACTACTTACCCCAAATTGAGCCCCGCACTGCAGTTTTTATTCAGGTAAAACTAATGGAGTTTCCCCAGAGTAAGGAATGTGTAATCAATCCCATTGTTTGATTTCAATGCCTTATTACCGGGTGGGAGAATTGTTAGAGCAGAGGCAATTTAGAAAATCAGGTACAATTGACTCCAGTCAATTTGCATACTGCAGTCCCAAAAGCAAAAAGTCATGGTGCTTCATGCCAGAGAGATACAACCATTAAATGAGACCACCTGGGTGACTAATCCCAAGAAAGAACAGGACACCTGTGTGTAAGCACATTCCTATGCACAATTCTTGCACACTTATATGTGAAAACATTAAGAAATGGCTGCTCATGCACACATCCTTATGTATTGAAACAAGTGTGCATTCAAAATTATTGCCATCAAAGAGGTAAACAATCTTCTTAATGGCGATCTATTGTTTTCCAAAACATAGTCCCAATCAGAAACATCACTAACAGATGCTCATGTGACTGACCTTGAATGTAACATTTGGATTTACTGTGGTTTGATGTTCTTCTGAAAAAATTGGAAAGATGTCATTCTCAGAAAGATATGGGGATGATTGGAAATCTCCCTGAGATGAACAGAACAAATCTGAGTTCTAATCCAAAAGCAGCTATTACCTTTTTGATGTCTTGGGCAAGTTGGCTAGTTCGTAGACTCTGGTTTCCTTACCTGTAAGAGGAGTTTGTATTAGATATTTTCCAAGACCTTTCCCAACAACAAATTTTTATGTTTCTTAACCTGTCACATCCCTGTAAAAAGAATGTCTTAATCTGAGAAATTGACTTGATGACTGTCAAATTGTGTGCCCTTGTCTATGGACTCTACCCAATGAGCCAAATGAGAAATAAAGATCAAGCAAGACCAGGAGAAAAGAGGACAACTGCCAAGACTAGCATACAAATGTAGCTCCATTAGCAAAGAGTAAGTACATATGTGAACACTACAGTTGGTGGGTGATTAGCACCATCTTCACAGTGAAAGCTAGTGCCACCCATATCCTAATAGGAAGGGACTCTACTAATATGAGAAGTCCCTTCCAGAGATGTTCTCCTTGTGCACTAGTTTTATAGATATTATTATATAGCCTCAAAACATTAAGAAATGGCTGTGCTCCATTTGCAGCAATCTGAACTTGAAAAGATTAAGCAATTTAGCAAGTTAAAAAAAAGTAAGTCTGATAAAGAACAAACCTGGGACCCAAAACTTGCTCGAACACCCAAATTCTTCCCAACTTAGCAAGTTGAGTATGCAGAAAATGCCACATCCTTCAAAGCATATCTACAGTTCTCTAGTACCCATTTCCCACTACTATTTATGCATGTCTTTTCAGAGTATCACCCAGGCATGGAGAACATTTGCCTAGTCTTGGAGGCGGGAGGGAGGAGCTGTAGCTAGATCTCCATTTCCCTCCCTCATAATCATTTCTGTTTCATGACTTCTCATTTCGTCCATTTCAGCTTATTAAAAATCAGGCCTCTCTGTTTCTGTAGAATACTCTTTTTATCGTTGGGAATGAGATATCTTGAACAGTTCAAAGGCAGGCTGATACCAATGCTGGGAGCTGCGTCAGCACAGAGATGGCAACGGCTGCATCGTGAAAAGCAATTGCAGTTTTGAGAAGCTGCAGCTATTTGCAATCCGCCTTTCAAAAATATCACTTTCAGAATGTGGTGTTGGGTAGAAATGGATGCACTCATCATTTGCAGGGGTTTTGTTGGGCTGTGGCAGCTGGGAATTCCTTTCTCGAGCCCCACAGCTCATAGGCCTTCACACAACACATGAGGTAAAAATGTCATTGTCCTTAAAAATAAAACTTAGCTATGCAGTTACATTTTATGTGGAGAAAGAAATGGGTGGGAAGAGTTTTTCATAATAAAAAATATTCACATGTATTCAAGTTCAAACTAACCACAGATAGACATTGTATTTATGGTAATAAATATGAAGAAATGCTTTAAATATGTACAGTAAATGCCCATTTTTTACCCTTCTGATTTGGTTCTCTGTTTGGCCTTGCTTAAATCCAGATTCTCCAGGAATCCTTCTCTTACCCCTTCAGTGAGACATATTTTTCCCTTTCACTTCACTCTTTTCGTCTAAATATTTCTTTCATCAAGTTCCTCTTTACTCTGGTTACTTATGCATGTATTTTGTTGTCTTACTCTGTTAGCTCCATCAGGAAGGAATTCACACATTCATTGACTTTTATGTTCCTCAAACAAGCATGAGTTGACACTCTTCTTGTGTCAAGACACATCTAGTCTGTAAGATAAAAATATCGACAAGGTGGCTAACAACCAGTTTCTTTCCTCAAATTTTATTCATTTGACTATGGAAGAGAGACATGTAAACATGTGTATACATTGTAAACCAGAGAATGTAGGATGTGCATTTTATAACCCTTT
Source organism: Uropsilus gracilis (assembly GCA_004024945.1). Lineage (NCBI taxonomy): Eukaryota > Metazoa > Chordata > Mammalia > Eulipotyphla > Talpidae > Uropsilus > Uropsilus gracilis. The sequence continues at coordinate 62,301 of PVHY01001095.1, read as the reverse complement.
CTAAATATTACAGTGTCTGGATGGATGGATGGATGGATGGATTGGAGTTTGTATTTTGAGAAAAAAATAGGAAAGTTTCAAAAGAAAAGAAACAAAATGGTAGATAAATGAAAATCCTACAATGAAATGGAGGTCCTGGAAGCTCCGTGGCTTTGTGAAGTCTCCCTACTAACTTTAGCTCTGAATCTTGTTTTAGCAGTTCTGTTTCATCTATGCATATAATATTTTAAACATTAAAAGCAATCTTTGGGAGACAGCTATACAGAATACAAGAAACAGATTTGGAGTCAAGATACATAATTTATATAAAAAGATAATATTAGACTGTCTGTGATAAGTGTTGATTGAGGTTACAGATATTAAATGCTACAGGAAACAATAAATCTGACTCTATTCAGGAGAAATTTTATGAGCTAGGTATACTTACCAAAGAATGAGAAAGAAAAAACACATCTGGAGAAAAGCCCACGCAAGGACTGTATTATCCAATGGCAGAAGGACAGACCATGGAACATCTGGTGTATCTCAGATCTCATGATTGAGAATTGTATCCCTGCCAGGTAATATTTTGATGCTAAATAGTAAAATGTCATTTACATTCTTTTCTATATCTCTTAAAGAATTTTTTTGTTATGGACTTGTTCTTTCTCCTTGATATTTTTTAATTCCTTGGACACCACAATTTTTCATTGTCTTTGTTCTATCACTTCCATAAATTCATAATTTACCTTTGTAGAATATCCTCCTTCAAATTCCACATGTTAGTGTTTCCCTGTGGTTCAGTTCCTGGCTCAGTGTTTGAACTAAAAGAAAAAAAGAAAAAATCACTACCTAAGACCATACAGTCACCCTTAAATTCAACATTCATTTCTACCAAGGTGTTGGAATAATCTCTATCATCAATTTGACCATTTCCTTCCTGAATTCCACTTTTATTTTACCAATCTTTGGAATCACTCATTGATGTACACCCTTATATCAGATGTAGCCATCTCCATTCTATCAGAAATATTACTTATATCAGGACTACAACACTACAATACATCTCAAAGCTTAAAAATCATCCTTCACAAAATAACTTCCTCTAGCAAATCCCTCACTTAATAATTGTATCATCATTCTCTGTCTCCAATGTGGCTGATTTGATTCCTCCCCCCTTTTCATCTAAATCTAGTCATGAGAATGAATTACTCTGAAAGTTTTCTTTCATGGTGTCTCTGAGACTGGGAGCAATCTGAAAATTACTCTGTTAAAAGTATTCAGATACAAAAAAAGAAATGACATGCCATATTTCCTCTGTTGCCACCTGTTTTATACAGCTCTTGTCAAATCATGTGTAGGCCTTTGACCAGGTTGTCACTCTCCATATTTCTAATCTGTAGCCTCTCTTCACCAATCAGCATTGTTAGCCTTATTAGTTTCTCTAAAAAATAGATAACTTCATTCTAAGTTTAAATTTATAAATTAAGCTTCTAATGTTAACAAAAAGTGATTATCCAGAACATATGATTTTCATTTTAAAAGGATAAGTGAAATATCAGAAATAGCAGCATAACACATATGACTGAGTGAACCTAGCATAAATTTTACCTCTATGATATTTTTTAACAAAAAGTGATAAGAATGTTGAAATCTGAAAATTATTGAGTATATTAGTATTAGGGAAGATGTAATTTAGTGAGCTCCAATATTGTCTGATCTTTTTATGAGTATGGAGAAATACTTACAAATAAATTTAGAAGATAATAAAAATGTGTTGGAAAAAGTGATTTGATAAAGGATCACTATCATCATTTTGTGAATGGGAGGTTTATATATTAATCCATGGACTTGTGGGAAGTCTGTGACAAATGCTTCAATTGAAGATAATAGGTTGTATTTTATGTGTGCAGGAACTCTTGGCAAGAATGTACACAAATAATTACTGAATAAAATAATGGGGTCCTGGTATAAATGCTAAAGAAGCTAAAAATGGTTAATATTATTTGTGTCTGTGAGGATGTTCATGTTACTATCACTTTACATTAGATACAAACTATCAGTAAGCCAAAAGGTGTTTGGTTTGAAGAGCATGCCTCTTTAACATATTATAAAAATCTGTGGCAAATTTGGCAAAGCAGATTTTGCATAAAATTGTGAAATCTGTATTGAGTGACAATGAAACTCCATGATCGTTAAGTGCATATTCCATTCAGGTCTGTTCATTCCCTGTTATTAACCACATCACCTTGGTGATATGTGGTAGGATGTATTCTGACTTTTTAGATGTATTCTGACTTTTTGGAGCACTTTTGTTGAATGCTTGAAGATTTCAGATATAAATATATGGTCGATTATGGCATTGGGAAAATTATTCATTCTAATGTGATTTCAGTTAAGTCTAAAACTTATAATACTTGCAAAGGTAATCTAGAAAATATTCCCTTTTAAATTCAATCAAAAATACCAAATCCCTAACACACTGCAAACAAAATTAAAGTTTTGTCATACAGTCTTTGTTTGCATTTGTAAAGTTTTTTCTTTTTTTTTTTTTCCTGTGTGGTAGTTATTATCAAATGGATAAAGCCTAACTTTAAAATGCCTGGATTATATATATGTATATGTGTGTGTGCATGTGTGTGTATTCCTGTAATTAAGGCTATTGTTAATTTATATGTAGGCAAGCAGCGACATGACAGAAAGCAAATTCTATCCCAATTGAGTTGCATTTGATGAATCCAACTGAAAAAGTAAAGACTAATAAATGGATTGGGTATGATGCATGAACCAGGGGCAATACAGGATATCTGAAGTGCAACCTGGAATAGTAATGGGAAACACCAAATATAGCAGGAATCAGAGCCATAGAGAACAATGAACGCAACAAAGTAAAAAACTGTGATGGGGGTGGGGGGGAATGGATAGTCAAGCAGACTAGGTTCAAAAGGACAATGGAAATAGTTCAGGACACAAGACTCTGGGATTGGAGACTATTTCAAGAACTGCCAATAGAAACTGGTGTTAAAAATTTAAGCAAATTTTGGGGAAATAATGCATACTAATACATACTTGCCATGTTTAGAAACTAATACCAAAAGTTATCTACCAGGGTATACTTGAGAGTGAAACTTTACAATCAACCTTTTCCATTTACTTAGAATTCTGAACCAGGTGGTAGTGACTTTGGTAATTTTTTTTTAAGAATTGTTAAAGCAACACCAAGTGTAAATATATATATATATATATATATATATATATATATATATATATATATATATCACCAAATGTAGCAGGAATATATATATATATATATATATATATATATATGTATCTGTATCTGTATCAGATGTGCAGAATTGAGTTTCAGCATCTATACATATTTCAATTATGACCACCAGCTAAGGTGGTCTCCGCTTCACTAGTCAACACCCTTTATCCAACTGACCCAAACCCAGGTTCCTTTCCCTCCAGTAACCACCATTCTGTTTTCATAATCTAAAAGGTTTGTTGTTTGGTTTTATTCTCTTATCTTCCACATCAGTGAAAACATACAGTAAATGTCTTTTAGAAGTAGTGTTTTCCTAGTCTTTGGATAAATACTCAGTTATATATATAACAGAGAAACTTGTTATATAGCATCTTTTAGTATTTTGTGCACTCCTCATACTATTTTCAATAATAACTACTCTAGTTTTCAATATCATCAACTGTACACAGAGTTTCCTTTCATCTACAACCTAACCAACATGTTTTGTCTTTTTTAATACTAGTCATTCTTACAGGAATGATATCTCAGCATATTGTCTATTGTTTCGATTTGCATAATTTTAATTAATTAATTTATTCATTTGCCTTTTAGAGCTAAATGAAAAGAGTGAAAGAACCCAACTTAAGGAAATGGGGTTTGGGTACAGAGTAGCTAAAGAATGAAGAATCTCTAATGTCTCTTAATTATATTCTTAACTAAAATAAAGCAGTTTGAATTTCAGAAATGTAATTCCTAAATAAATCTGTTGAGTATAGTAAATTCTTCTTTAGCACTAAAATGAATGTAGAAAACTGGCAAATATTTTTATAGGAAAAATTAAAATGAAAATTCATCAAGAGCAGCTTCAACTTTGGGCTTAAGAGGTGAAATATTGTCATTGCTATAGGCAGCAACAAAACATAAAGAAAATAAAATTAAATAGAGGCAGAACAGGAAACCAGACTCAATGACTAGCTTTCAGCTTAACACTGAGGCAAAAAAAAAAAAAAAAAATATTAAAAAAAAGAAAGAATCCACTTAGTTTCCTCCATGACTGAATTGGAAATCAGTTTGATCTTTGTTTGCATCATATTGAAAGAACCCTGTTGGCTTACCATGGTCAACTCTTTACCTCATACAAGGCCTTGTAAATCTCCTCTCTCCATGCCTTCTCATGCCAAGTCTCTCCTGCTAGTTCTGCTCCAATCACACTGGGTACTTTGTTGCTATGTTCTAAGCTTTGAATTCATATGACCTTTCCCTTGTCATTGCTGTCTTTTCTGTTATTCAGTCTCATATTATTATCTTCCAACAAAATATTACTGACTATTCACCGTTACTATATACTGTCCATACAATACCAATTATTTTAGGTTTTTTTACCCCCTTTATAACATTTAGCTCTATAGAAAATTATCCATCCATTTAGTTGTCTGTCCACCTTTGTTATTTATCACAACTGGTGTGTCACTAGTTACAGTGTTCCCTATTAACATATAATCTCCACCCCACTATGAAATGTGACTGTTTTCTTTTAAACCATAAATCATAATATCTAGAAAAGAATTCAAGATGGGTTTTCAAAAATAGGCATTGAATAAGTGAAGGAATGAGTTGAAAACTACTGAAAAAACTCCATTTGTTTTCCTTAATGGTTAGCACTTCTGAAATATAGGCACCATTTTTTATGTCTTTTTATTGGAAATAAATTTGAGTTTTTTGAGTTAATCCTTGACTGACTCACAGTCTTGTGACAAGTGGATATCTACAAAGATCATTTATCCCACTATCACTTCTACCCCAAATTAGTGTTCACTTCACATGCACAGATTTTAGCCCACTGCAGTAAAGTAACATGTATTACTCCAGTTCTTACGGGTATGACGTACTTATTTGCTAGTCACCTTTGAACATCTTTTGTATAAATTCACTGCAGCTGTATGAGTTGCCGAGTTTGTAGTTTGTATTTGGGAATTAGCGTACCTAAATCAGATTCTAGAGAAGCATGGAATGGTTTACACGTATATATATGAATTCCCTTAAGATTAGATGTGTGATTAACTGCTGAACTCAAAGAAGTCGCATTGTATGTAATAATGTCAGCCAGGGCACAAGGAAACCTCACATAAAAATGGCATTACATGTGGGTTGACTCTTGTCTTAACCTTAGCTACACCAACGAACCCTTCCCCTTAGTAACATATGTCAAGAAAAGTTTGGTCCTGCCTTTTTCAGTTTATATATTTGGAGCCATAAGAGAAAAGCATTTTCACACAGTTTCAAGGGGGAATGAGTAAATATACCTGCCATAATAGCACACAAAAATATATTAAGATAAACAATCTAAAATTTCTGCAAAGGAGGGATTAAATCGCAATAACCTAAAAACAACATTGATTCAATTTGAGTGAAAATGAGATAACAAAAAAAAAAATGAAGCATAAAACTTAACTTAGATTTAAATTCATTTGTCTACTTATAAATCACATCTGCATCTCCCGCGACTAAGAAAGCTATAAAACTTTCTTTTGTATTTTAGGATGAATCTTGGCATATATTAATTCTAGAAAAGTTGAGTCATCATCAGTCTTCTTAATGAAATCTTTGTTTATAGTTAATAATCTTAATAGGTTATTAGTAGTGATTCTACCAAAACATGTGCTCTAATAACTATAAAATAAAATTCACAAGCATCTGAAAAACTGAAAAATAAAAATAAAAGCATCAAAGAAATTTTCAAACCCACTGGTTAATGAAGAAATACATACTAAAACAATAGAAAAAAATGCAAGTTTATCAATGTTGTAAAATATAAATATTAAAAGATGATAATCTCTTCTATCATTGTTGTGTGCAGCGAGAGGTACCCTCAGAGCTGTGGTAGAAATATTGGTTACTTGAAATGTAATTTGACAATAGTTTGTTTTTTTTTTTAATTTGGTATTCTTGTTTTTAGCTATTTATCCCAGGAAAGTCATCATTGCTTTTGCAAATATAAAACCTTAAGGATGTTTATCATATATCTGCCTTTGCAAAGCAAGAATGACCTTTTTCATGAGTCTAACATATTAAGCTTTATCTATAAAGTTAACATTTATACTAACTACATGATACCTAAAAATGCTGTAGAAAAACAACTCATCTATAAAAAAAATTCATGGGAAGTAAGTAAAAATAGTTGAATGTGATACTATTATTGATTATAAACTATATATCAGTGTTGAGAAAAGGACCTCTCTAACGATACCAAAAAGCCAATAGCAGGACCTCTTGGTGAATCAGAATAGCATTTGTTTTATTTTTATTCTGTAATATATTTTATACATTTTCAACAGTGAATATTGAATTATTTTTATAAAAAGAAAACATTATTTCATAAAAATAACAACGAATAAGTATAAGAGTATAATTACTTAATCTTGATCAAATATGAGATGAAAAAAGTGAGCAATATCTTGGAGATCAGGGGAAAAAAAGGAAAAAGGTGTATGAGAAACTTAGCAAAGCAACACAATACAAAGAAATGAGAGAAAAAGGAAGAACTATATTTCAGTATGATGTTTCAGTTCAAGTACTGTATCAGGTACAGGACCTTTCATTTTTATTGTTTATGCCAAAAATCCCAACCAATAGAAAACATAGTTTGTTTAATGTGTTTTTCTTTATTTTCTTATCTCTGTTATCTAAAGAATTGATGTGATTTCTTTCTAGACCTTATTAATGAGTTGGAGATTTCTAAATGATATTAAATGCATGACTCAAATTAAATATATTGAATGTTTATTTTGAGTACAAATTAAATATATTAAATGTTAATTTTGAGTACTACCAGTTTCAACCAGTAACTATGATACCTTACTATTGCTGTAGTTGTGTTATTCCTGCAGTTTATAGTACTTTGCACCTTGTAAGGCATTTTTGCATACTTTTCCCATTTATCCTGTTTATAACATTTCAGATGAACAAACAAAAATCTAGCAAGGTTAGATGACTCCCTAACATCCCAGCAATGTATAAAGCAAATTAAAAAATAATAAAATCACTTAATACTAAGGACCACTTTCTAGCTGAGCAGTACCTTGAAAAAGTTTGAAAAAGGCAATTCATACCGATGATGTAATTCCTATTTTATGTTCCTTCTATGATAATGTACTGTAATTCCAAAACTGTTTGGTCTGTTTCTGTAATTGATCTCCATGAGTATGTAAGAGCTGCTGATTATGAAACAACCCAGTATATGATTTCTAGCTACCTTCAGCAAATAACATTTTTGCAAAGAATGTTTTTCCATGTTGCAAAGAATGAACTTGAAAATTCTATATATAGTTTTGTTATCATTGGCAACAAAGATTGGTTTATTTTAACAAGGCTCTATTCTTCCTATTTGATCTGAAAATAATATATATATATCAAGAAACACACTATAGATAAAATGATTATAGATATATGTATGTAAATAGATATCCACAATCTTTTTGAGAATAATTTTTAAAATAAATTGCCAGTAGATTGGGTTAATATGTTAAATTAATATATATCATTTTCTTCCTATCTATGTTTTGAACTTTTAAATATAAAAATTTAACAATAACCTCTAAGGAGCATAAGAAATCACTAAAATTAGCTTCTGGTTTTAGAATTACTTTTCACCCTTGTTCTGCATGTTGGGTTGAGGTACATATCCAAGTAGATATGTGAATGATATCTAAGTAGGTAAGTAGATAGATCATCTAGCATCCTGATTTTGGGGTTCTTTTCTGCTTACTTCAATGACATTTACCTTCATCCTCTAGCTGACACCAACTGTGTATGCTGGATATTCTGTTATTTGGGTAGATCAAACTTTCCCTCTCAGTTCTAGCATTCATTCAATGTAACATTTCCATTTGATTGTCTCATAGGCATTTCACAAAAAAATATGTCCAAAATCAGATTTTTATTATCTCCTCAAATTTTAATATATTACAAATATCATGATCTGAGAAAATTACAGTACCTTATACCCAGTAGCCCAACTCCAAAACCTGGCTTTCATCTTCGATTCTTTATTCTGCCCTATCTCCACATGTAGTAAGCCTTTTCCTCTTACTATTATAAATCCATCAAGTATCTTTCACATCCACTACCAGTATTGTAACCCAACCTCCTTATAGAATTTCATCTCCATTTCCAACCAATTTTCCCCTGGTTATCACACAGCAGTCATGTACTTTTTTAAAACAAAAATTGCAAAAACATTTTAGACATGCATTTCATACCCTACATTAAGTATACTTTCTACTTTTTTAGATACTATTATGCTATACTTGCTATATAGTCGACATATAAAAGCTTATAGTTTAATATGTTTCAATTGCATATACCTGTGAAGTCATTACAATCAAGATAAGAACATATCCATGAACTTCAAATATTTATTTGCAGTTCTTTCATGCACACCCCCCCCCCACTTTTACCCATGTTGGCAAATAACCACTGATCTGCTCTATGTCACTCAAGATCAGTGGGCATTTTCTAGAAATTTGTAGAAATGGATTAATACTTCCACTTACCTAAACTACTCAGAGTCTACATTGATTTCTCCAGCTCCAATCTTAAAAAAAAAGAAAAAAAAAAATCAAGGTGAGATAGATTAATGGAAGATCATTGGGAAAATGCCATCATGTTCATCCAGTTTTTAGATTGTCTTATGAAACACTACAATACTTCCATGTGCTTGTATATTTTCTCAGTTCAATTTTAAAATAATAGATGAGAAGCTATCTCTTTTTATATTATCGCTATGGTTTGGGATATTATTGCTATGCTTTCGAAGATTCTTTATAGATATCCAGTGATAATAGTTAAGTAATAAATGTTTTACCACAGAGCTAAATTTTAAAAATGCAAACAATGCAAGGAATTCCTTACAATGCAGGGAATATCCCATATATAAAAAATTTTTCATAGATTTTTCCCAAAAGAAATTTGTTTTTTTAATTCAATAATTTTATATACAATTTTGATTAGAAGGATATTAAATAGTACCTAAAATTGTCAGTCTTCTTCCTGGAATAATCACAGCATGGTTTGTTTCTTGTTTCTTTAAAGGGAATTCTTTAATTTGCTTCTATAACAATAGGTATGAAGGGAAATGCCAAAATATAACTAATTTCCCTTCCTTTTAGAATTTGACATTTTCTACTAGCTATGTAATATAAACATGAATCACCTAAATGAGCAGTACTTTAAGAGCATCATTTTCACAACATTTTAATTGTTGTCACATTTTTCTCTTTGTTAGGGAGACGTCTGGTGAACACCCGTGGGATCTAGAGAACAAGTAAGATTGAATGCATGCTGAGTTTTTAGGGATTTTGTTGACCTGACTTTCAAGTGTTCTTTGTTTATGTATTATTAGTATTTCTTCACTACTAAAGGTTGTGGCTTTGTAGAAAAGTATTAGCAATATATTATGGAATAAGAATAACAGAAGTGAAATTTCAGTACTTTTAGATTATTTCAGTGACTTAAAATCCTACAAACTTGTTTGCATATGGTGGGTAGACAAAGACATTCAGATGGAGTGAAATTTCAAAGCCAAAAATAAAGGACATGGTTTGTGGCTGAGTGAACATGAATCTGTATGGTGAATTTTCACAAGTAATTTTTTTTAATATGCATTACTATCATTGTCATATTCTAATATCTTGCTTATCAGTAGTGTAATCAGTGAATGATTGATTGGATTTACCAAATTCAAGTCTCATAGAAACATAACTCGATAACAGAGAAGCTGTACATCATGAGAACCAGTACTGACATGGGAATGAGACATATTGGGCTGAAGTAGGGGCGTCTCCAGTTAATAGAATAAGAATGAAAACAAGTGAAATAATGGTCAAAAGTAAAACAAATGAGTAAGGAGAAAATTGAAAACATTGGAAAAGAGAAAGCAGATATACATATGAATGAAGAGTTAAGTAGATTACTTGCGTTTTACTGTCAGTATTTGATAGAGAGCAAATAGGAGTAGGACAAATTTAGACTAATGATTAGATATTGACAACTAAAGAAGGGATATAATAATATGTGATAGGTTGCATTTGAGAGAGAAGTAGAAACAAATAATATTAACAGAGTTGGAGAATGGTCCATTGATATTTTTTGCTACTTACCTTGTTTATCATTTTAGTAATTGAAATGAGAACTTGAATGTTTTTTTTTAAATAGAAGCACTGCATATTTTTATATTTCATTGAAGAAAACTATCCTGTCCTTGTATAAGTGTTTGATGTTTCTGAGACTCATGCTTTATGCTCAATTTAAAACATGCTTAAATGAAGAAAATGTCTCTTGATTTGTTTCAAATTTTCCTAGGAGTGTTCTAAACTTTCTCTACTCTAAAAATCACTTGACTTCTAAAAAAAGGAAAATCAAACATTCAGAGAGGTGAAATATGTCATTAAAATGTATTTCTAATCTACAGAAAGCATATGTTAAACAATTCAAATTTGCAGTCAGAACATTTCAAATTACTCCTGCATTCAGGAGTACAAAGTCCTAAAATTACCCTGTAGTTATCCTATAATTACTGTTTGAAGGTAAAAGAAAAGTTACCACTAATGTTGATCTCAATTGTAATTGAGCACAGGAACATAACTGAGGCTACAAAGCCAGAAAAGGGAAGCAGCTGGAATTAGCACTCAGAACTCTCCACAGCTCATGCATATTAGAAAACAGGCCATGTTACTTAGAGAAATACATTTTTTTTCAATTCAAATATTTTTGAAAGTATTATCATAGCTATTTTATCTACATCTATGTAGATAAAATATTTAATGGAAGAGAAGAGGGAGAGCAAAAGTGAGTACTAGTTCTAGGTTTAGCAGCAAAAATAGTCCCACTAACTCAGCATGGTACCTAGGACAACCTCAGTGGGAACACATTAATAAGTAGTTTTTTAAAATCCTGTAAATCTTTCCTGTTAGCCATTTGAGAGTATTTTATTAAAGTTCTCCTGCAGTACCTTTACCTTCCAAATCATATACATTCCTATATGAGTTTGACAGAAAACTCCCATTCTCTATATTTCTCTGTACTTACTGTCACACCTCTCCTCCTTAACAAAAACCCAGAGATCTTCTTATCTGTGTGTCCCTGTTTTACTGCTAATCATAAGGAATCTGTGTCTCATCTGCATTTGTCTAAGTATACTTATGAAAGTAAGGAAAGAGAATAATTATATCCAATTATGCATAAAATCCACATTTGTAGCCCTGTGTGCCATCAGTTTCTTGAATGTTAAGAAAAAAACGTTAGGGGACAAAAATGAGACTCCTGCATGATTTGGCAATTGTATCATTTTAACAATAATTGTTTATAATTAGGTTCATTGAAATGAACCTGTTTTATTAATTTTAGACAAATTAAACTAAATGGTTAGATTGGTGAATAGAGTCAACAAATAACTTTCCTTCTGTTCCTTTATTCAGACACACACATACAAACAGACCTATATACATACTTGCACACATATACCCAAAATGAAAACTTTTCCTCAGTTTGATGAATCATTCAATACTATATATCTTTTAGAGTAAGTAATCTAGAATAAGAAATTTGGATAACATCTGAAATGACTGAGCTTTAAATGTGTTATGACATTGCTAAACACTGAGTAATCTATGTCTATCTAAGCACTGTATTTTAAGTAGTCATCATCTTGCTTCGTAAGAGAGAAACTGACTTTGTTTAAAGATATGCCTTCATTTCACTGACATCACAGTACAGATTTCTCCTTCCTCAGATTGTCTCCAGTGTAAACATACTGCTTGATAAAAATGACAGTAAAGTTAACTTGATTGCTAGACAGCTATATTGTTATTATCACAGATAAACACACCTATTTCCTTTTTGGATTATTCCTGGCAAGGGATTTCTGAACAAGCATGATGCTTTCTTCTGTTTGATTATTATCTTAGTCATTTTAAGTAATCACATATGTATCCTTGTTAATGTTAGAAAACTGAACTCAGTGCCTAAAAAGTTCAGAACAAAAGGGTGAGCTTAGAGAAAGTTTTTCAGGACACTATTAGGCAAAGGGTGACTATTAGTAAAAAAATATTTGAGGTCATGGAGGAAGCTATATTATACAGCACAGGGATATTTCCTTCTCAATGTTGTGTCATCTTGGGGGCAGAGTGGGGGGTAGTATTTACATTATCAACTTTGGTCATGAAACTCAAATAAATCCTTTCAGAAAGTAATGATGTAATGGCAATCAACCAAACATTTGCTTGTTTTACATGGCTGTCTCTTTATTTCCAAAGATCCCCTATGAGCCTTATGATAATGACAGTCAGAAGACATTAAAAAGGCAAAATAACACACTAGTTAGAAAGAGTTCATGAAGGAGGGAGCTCTCAGAATCCAGTCTCATATTGAGGGTTCAAGCCATAAGATGTACCTAACAAGGATTCATTTGACCTAGAAAACCTGGCTCTTACATTCCCTTTTTTCAGACCAATAAAATATTGTAGATTGAAGTAATGAAAGGGCTTAATTAGCGGGATTCCCATTGTAGAATGTATGCTGATAGCAGCATTCATGACAATCCTCTGAAAACCTACAGTGGACATTTTTCCATGACAGTTAAAATAGTTGCGTGCCTGGCCAAAGGTAGAGGTGATCTTGTCTGATAAACCCATATATCTGTAAAAAAGCAATAGTGATACTGCTAATAATATAAAAATAATGGTTGGGCTTTTAAAGACTATATTTGAGTCATATATTTGCACCTGGAAAATTAAATAAGTATCTAAAAGGATAATTTTAAGATAGTAAATGTGTTGTTACCTAGTACTTCTGACAAGGCAACAGGGAAAGGAAGAGAGGGAGGCTTGTACCTTATACCTTTGGGTGGAAAAAGATTCCATTATTCATTAAACATGGATTGTTTCCAAACAAAGAAGTGCAGGTCCTTCCATATTTGAAAACTAGGATTTGTCGTATGTGTGAGTGATCACTTCTTTGCCATCATTCATGATCAATGGTGGAACAGAATAGTGACGATACAGTGGGACAGGTTACTTTCCCAGCACATTTATTTTCCTCATCACCTTGAGAGTGGTTTCTCAGATTTATCCTTGCGTCAGCAGCCCCATATATTAATTATTGCTGCTGAAGCTCTTTATAATGTATTACAGTTTTAAGACTCTTTGTGATTTTGCTATGAATTCCCTACAACCTCAGAAAATGGAAAAAAAAAAAAGCAAATAAACAATCTGCATGCTTCTCTTTAACTTCTTTCTGTCCCTGTCAGTGTGACTTATCATGTTTATCTGTCTCATCCAGAAATTCAGATACCCAAATTCTTTGCAGAAAACCTCACTAAGATAACAAACATCTATCTGATATAGATGTTATACAATTTTTCAGTGGTATGGCAGATAGTAAGTGCAAAGACAAGTCACAGTGCTCACTTTAACAGCACATATGCTAAAACCGGGACCATCCAGAAAAAGTTAACATGGTCCTAAACAAAAGTAAGCTTTAGATTTTCTTTTAGTATTGCTTGTTTTTTTTGAAATTTGTGAAATTTCAATCTTCTACCTAATGTGACAGAATTTAACAGCAGCGCTATATACCCTCGCTTGGCAGGTAATGATGATCCCTCTCCTGGGTTGCAGAATAACAAAAAATGCATATATATGGCTTCACATTTTTATTGATGGATCTTGATGAAATTGTCAGTGTATTGCATAAATATACTTTCTTCTAATATCAGTTATCAGTTTAAAGTTGAAGTTGTAGACATTATAGTTTTATTTATATTTATTTACATTATATTTCACACTATGTATGTAAAGGGAAAGAATCTTAACTCTAATATCTTTTAGCTGCACATGTTAGAAATCACCTACATAAACTTCTTGACTACATGAATTTAAACCCTTCTGTAGTCTTCTCAGATACTGTGAATAATACTTATTAACCAAGTAAATACTGAGGAAATGAGTCAGTTTTCTGTGTTGTATAACAAATCACCACATGCTCAGTGGCTTAAAATAACACATGTATTATTTTCCAGTGTCTTTGAGACATGACTTAGTTTCTCTGTGAGGATGCAGTCAGTTTGTTAGCTAAGGCTTACTTCTCATCAAGAGGTTCAAAGGATGATAAATTCACATCTAGTTTTGCTCAGATCCATTTTCTTATGATATAAAAGTAAAACCTCCAGTTCTTGTTGCATATTGACTGGAGGGTTCTCTCAGCTCCTAGAGATATGCTAAGCTCATTCTATCATGACCCTCTCCCTAAACTCTTCCAAAATGGCCAACAAGTGAGAATCTCTGGCCTGAGTCTGACAGCAAGATGGAATCTTATCAAATCTGCCATAATCAGGGCAGTGAAACCCTCTAACTTTTGCTGCATTTTGTTCATGAGAAACCTGGCGTGGGTCCTGTCCTCATGGGAGGAGGATACCGTAGGATCACTTCAAAGTCTACCTGCCACACAATTTCAGGAAACTCAGTGTCAGGGAAAGTCCTAAAATGCCAACTTTGAAACCAGAATTTAGAAGTACATTAAAGAAAAATGTGATAATTTGCCCTTACAAAAGAAAATGTAAAACAGCTATTAAAATAGCCATAGGGTGTAGAGTTGTCATTATGCTAAATTTCAAAAGCACCAAATCCACACATTTTCCATTGTAAGGCATTGACTCTTCAGGTAATAGTGAGAATATATTTTTAGCTGCTCTGACAATATATAACATAGGAACCCCTTTCTTAGCTTAGTGCATTCTAAGTTTTAGTATTATGAATAATACTTACTTGTCTACTATTGTTTGGCTTATAATAGCCTCGAAGGTGATTATATACTATGTAATTATATGCTGTCATTAATACACAACTTAACATCTATTTATCCATAGGTCTGTTTGCTCACATAAGCAGTTAATTATAGAATATTTATATTAAAAGCTACAGGCTTACTAACCTTCTAGCTTGTGAGACTAATAGAAGAATTATAAGTTATTTTCCCAAGAAACAGTGTATTGGGACATGTGGAAACATGTAACATTGAACCAGTCACATCTAGACATCCCTGAAAATCTCCCTCCCATCATTACTTCCCAGAGCCCAAAAATAGACACTATTTCTAGGTATCCCTGCTGACCATGATGCTGCTTTCTACATAAGAGAAGCAAATTCTAAGTTAATCAGAATACAAACTCTATAACAATTTATAGCTAAGAGTAATATAAACTATGAACTTACTGCATATGAAGTTTAATGCAAAGGAGATGTTTTCTCCATATCAAAATAATCACTGGAATTTTTTTTAAAAAATTGTGTCTATCAATATTAAATCTTATGGACACCCTCTGCCTGTTTTGTAACAAGCACATACAATTTTGAACCCATCACTAGCAGTTCTCACAGGTAGCAATGATCCTGCAGCAATCCAATACTGCGTATGCTTTGCACAATTGATGGCATAATGAAAGGGGTTTGAGAGAGCTCAATAAAGTCATTATCTCTAAAGGGATAGACAGGATTAAAAGGAAATAAAGCACCCTGGACTGCCTATAGCTGGGAACTACTTACAAACCTCAATCTGACAGAGCCTATTGTTATTATTAGGCCATACTTTTAAAGAAGGCTGCTCAATAAGAATTTGACCATAAGTAAAGTGACAAGGGTTTGTAGGTCTCCTGACAGAGCTAGAACAGGGAATCATACCATAACTCTTCATTTCTTTTAGCTTCTAGTATTTTGTTGGTGCTACTCATTGTCTGAACTAGTAAGAAGCTACAAAGCAAGAGTATAGTTGCTACAATCAATAGAGGTTGAGCTCACAAGGCATAGAGTAAGGCAAAAAGGGTTGAAGAATGGTTAGCAAGAAGACAGGATTATCCTGTAGCATGCCAGAGTGTATTAGTAACTCAAAGATAATTGTGGGTAATCGCCTATCTTTATTAAAATTCTAGTGTTTTTCCCATGGTCAGATTTCTATCAGTTCCTTTCTTTTACATCTGGGAAATATTGGTAAAAGATATATTGAAACAGTTACTTTCTAATATTGCTGTAGGAAAATACATCAATCATATATTTCATTTATTCACATTCTGACCTCTTTTCAGAAATCATAGGGCTTCTTGGAGAGATTGTTTAAATCTTGAATGTTCTAGCCATTCATAACTACAGTTTTCCCCAAGGCAATCCCTAACAATTTCCAACTTCCTACTGGCTGGTCAATTTCAGGAAACTTTTATAATTCCAGATCTTCTTTAGAGGAAAGTTCCAGGAATATAAGGGTAAAAATTATCCAAAGTTCTGCCACAGAGTTCCCAAGTCAATATAAAATTTTCATAACTCTTTGAAAGCATGGTAGCCAAAATTTGGAGACTGATGATTACCATAAAATATGGGGGAGTAAGTTTCATGTGTAAATTTGAGATAGAATTTTAGAAAACTTTAAAACAGCTTTATGTCTAAATTTGACATAGATATCTCAAAATCATCACATACATTATAGAATGAAATTACCCAGATATATCAATCAATAAATCAATAATATCTTTTACATAAATTTTATTAACAATAATCTAAAGATAATTCACATTGCTTTTTTTATTTCTAAGAAGCCATATAATTTTTAAATTAATCCCAATTTTTCCCATGCTTACTGACATATTTATAATATCTTCCTTTCCATTTTTAAATTGAAAGTCATCACAAACATAGATATTTAGAGATAGATGTACAGGCATCCCAGTATTTCAGTTACACTGGGGTTAAGTTTTGTTTTTTTATGACACCACACAATTTTTACACCACACATTTACTATTATCATTTATTAAGCTTATGAAATTCTTGGATACTTTTTGTTGTGATTTTGAAACTGTGCTTATGAATAAAGTTTATGTTGGAAAAAGTGAGGAATTATAGAATTCCAAAATGACTGATGAATGAAGGAATTAGGTATATTTTTACAAAGAGTTTTAATGTATTTACATATGCATTAGCTTGATTTTATAAGTTTTTATATTTATGTCTTTCAAATAGGATGATTTCTTAAAGTATGCCAAGAAGTAATTTGATTTATCTTTTAATACCAATTATGTTATTTCAGATTTTCTCTTTTAATTTTGTAAACTTGTCAAACACATTTGTTTTTATACTTTGTCTGAAATTTTACTTCATGACAATATGATGAAAGAAAGGAAAAATAGCATTTTAGATATTTTTAAGATATTGTTTTTTATACCATGTACTGATATTCCAGTATATCATTAATGAGACTAGTTTAAGTTTTTGAAAAATTCCAAAAATAATAGTATTAGTGATTGGAATATTATAATCTAGAATTTAATCTTTTGATTTATTTATCCTTATTTCTGCCATCAAAACCAAAGGACAGTGGTCTAATAGATACAGCATTCTTTTTCTGTAGAATTACCCCCCTGAATATTCTAGAATGCATTCTTTTAAGTAATGGACAGAGGAAAGCATGGATTACATAATGGCCCATCATGAAATATAGCTTTCTTCGCTACAAAACAGGGTAAGTGGGCATCCTTATCCTTAAAACCTACCACATTATAATTTTTTCATTTACTTAAGTTTTATTCAAGTCAATATTTTTGATGCTGGAATTTTAAGTGACATTGTCTTTTAATTCCAAGTGACCACAGTCTCCTCTTTTGTTATTTTAGATAAGAAATTTTAGTCAAATACCATTAAGAATACATGACTTACCCAGAGAAGACAGCCTTTAACACTTCTACTAGAGAGATCACTTCTCCCTAGTATGATTGAGTCCCTTAATTTAACTGGATAGTTCTCTCTGTGTGGAAAAGGGACTTGAATCCTATCTACATCTCTTGTGATACTAGAATTATTTTAAGATTTATAGATTATTCCAGTTTAGCCTCACATTCTGGACTTAAGGACTTTTTCTGAATTGATTCCTTTCCATATAACTAGCCATTTCTTTCCACCCTACTCTCACTTCATTCACCTTTTGTTTTAACACTACGAAATCTCTCTTACTGTTCGCCCAAAGTCCAGCTTCTCTATCGGTACCATGCTTTGTAAACATGCCCTTCAGTTCATCCCAGGGCAATCTAAATAACTTCTAATGTCCCTTACTGATTATGAAAATGTGTTTATATGGAAACAAGTTGAAGGTAAATTTCTCATCTTGTTTGTATTGCCAGCAGAATATCCAGTAGATAGTATTCTCCAAATTTTTTGAATACGTGAATGTCATCATATTAAAAGTCTAGCGGTCTAGAAGGATGCTTTGCAATGCAACTACTAGCTTTTATTGACTATGGCAAAAAGGAGTCAATATTACTTATGTAGTCAGCATGGTATATGTAGGAAAGTGGATGAACATGTGCATCAATCTATTTGACTTGTATATTCTGGTTTCTGGTTTGAAATCAGGAAAGATGTATCAACTGTGTTTTATTTCTATCTTCAGTAAATGTCTAGGTTTCAGCTGATGTTTGTTTTTCTAGTTACAGAGTGAAGAAGCAGGCCAGGCATGGTGGCACGTGCCTGTGATCCCAGCTACTTGGGAGGTGAAGGCTAGGAATCACTTGAGTTCAAGGTTTCGAGACTATCCTGAGCAATGTATCAACACTTAGTCTCAAAAAAAAAAAAAAAAAAAAAAAAGCTGGGCATGGTGGCATGTACCTGTAATCCCAGCTACCTGGGATGTGGAGGCTAGGGATTACTTGAGTTCGCAAATTCAGGACTACCCCAGGCAAAATAGCAAGACCTAGTCTAAAAAAAAAAAAAGAGGGAAGAAGCCCAAGGATCAAAATGATGCATCATTAATGTAACAGACACAAAAATTACTATTTATCAATTCAGTCATAAATTATATTTTGAAAGTTATGGAAATGCTATTAGTAAAAATGCTACAAAATTTTATTGATTAAATGTCATCACAGTCGGTCAAAAGAAATTTTCTTCTTTTTTTTTTTTTTTTAAATCCCGGGGTTTTCCCACTTCACTAACATTTGTTAACTATCCTGATCTTTTGTGCTCTTCACCTCCCCCACCTTCTTCCCCCTCTTCCTCTCTTGCTCCATGGTTCAGTCCCATTGGTTGTTTTCATTTTTCCCAAAAGAAATTTTCTTATAGCGACATATCAGTTCCTTTGTTTTCTTTCCTTTATATATATATATATATATATATATATATATATATATATATATATATATATATAATGGATTAATAAAGCTTATAAGGTCATTTAAACTGCAATTAATCTTACTATTCCTTATTATGCTCATGTGAAAAAATGTTTTTTTAAATATCAAAGAATTGAATTGGATAATATCAATAATGCTTCCTAAACGTAATGATTAAACTAGCTGGCTGATGCTAATATAATATATTTTCCCAACTTCAGGGTAAAAATATTAGGTAAATTATGTGAATAAATATGGTAATTGAAGTCAAATGGTAATTGCAAATTTAGAGTTCAATCTCTATTTTCACAATAAGAACAATTTAACAGAGATAGACTCTGGGGATCAGCAACCCTTTAGAATGATGTTAGCCTTTTAAATTGAATTCATAAATACCAAGGCAATGGATGACTCTTACTTTTTCTATTCTTCAATCTAAGGAGCTTTGCACAAAGGAATTTGTAAATCATGGTTTGTTCTCATTCTTGAAGAGAACAAGTAGATGTAGGAAGGAAAAAAATTCAAATTTGTTAATTACGTGTCCTTATATTTGCTCTCATTAGCTTTCTATTGTAGGAGAACCTAGAATGATAGCTTTAGACTTTATGTTGAAAATCATATTACAGTGTCAATTAGATATATTTCCAATCTCTCTTTTGACAGTTAAATCCATGGGTTTCAGAATAAAAGTCACAGAAATCTTTGCTAAATCAGTGCACTGTGTTTTGTGTACCAGACAGCAGCCATCTTATGGTTCATTGATAATTTTTGCTCTATAGAGATTAAAAGTTATTTATGTGGAGGAAAAACAGTTTATGTTTTTTCAGACAAAAGTCCCAAAAGTTTTCTAGTATAGGAAATTCTACAGCTCTGTATTTCCCAGAAAACTGTTGAATGTGTGCCTTTATATTTTTATAGCGAAGACTATAAATTTGTGAAGTTAGTTAACTGTTCCAGAGTAGCCATTCAGCCACTAAAGTATGGCAGGTATGAATTAAACTTCCAAACATATACAATTATGACAAGAAATCATGAGTTGCTCCTCTGTGAAGAATAGGTATCTCTCATTTTAGACTCTCAGTTATAGCCACTGAAGCATGTGAAAATATATTAAAGAATAATAAAGTGAACTTTATTAAAAGGTACTCTAGGGAGCCATCCCATCATCCTCTACAGCCAAGAGTTGTCTGTTAGACATCGTTTTACTTATTTTTATATATATAATACATTTTTACCAAAAGAATTAAGGGATTACAGTTATTTTTTAAAAAATAATCTGAATGTTGGGTGGCCCAAACAGTACACAGATTAATTTCAAACCTCTTTGTTTTACCCAATTGACTCAGATACTATCTTTATCTCTCCCTTGTAAAAATTATATATTTTTATTGTCATAGAAATTATCTATTAAGTACCTACTATGTGCCATTTACCATGCTAATTTCTGTCACAAGCTGTTTCTTTTTTTTATTCTTCCCCAACCCAACAAGTTGTTTCTTGTTCTCTCAACAGCCAAACAAATTACTTGCCATTTAAAGAGTTAACGTTAAAAAGCAGGAAATTTGGGCTCATGCCAAGTTTTTTTCATTTATTCTTCTGTTTCATTTAATAGTATAATAATGAGTGGAGTTGATTGAAAGTGGTTGTTCCATATTATTAGCTGACTTAAGACCACCTAGTTAGCTGAACTTGCTTCTGTTTCAACCAAAGGAATCAGACTTTAGCCAGAGCAAAAGTACTTGGGTTTATACTCCTGAAGATCCACTCAAATATATGTACTGCAGGGCAAAAGAAGTGGATGATTCTAACAAATGGCAGTATGGTCTGTAATTAGTTGAACACCTGGCAGATAATGCAAATGGCAGTAAAAATTGGCTTATTTTTGACTTCCCCATGGTGTCTTCAAGTGAACAAAACATCCCTTGGATATAAATTCAATTTTACACACACACACACACACACTCACACACACACACACTCACACACACACACATGTTTTAAATCTTAGCTGGGATTCAGCTCAGAGTACTAACTCAGAAGGAGTAATTTTATTAACTTGCTCTTCTCTCCTTATAAGTTACAAGACAGGTCTGATGTTCAGTTCTATCTCTTGCATATAGGAAGCTTTGTCTTCTGTCCCCTTATTTGCAGTGTGGTAATATTATCCAAACATAAACTTTCTTTTCTCCTGGGCATTTTTTACCTTTTTTAAAAAAATAGGAATGATCCATATGGCTAAAGAATGTCAGGAAAGGAAACATTTGCAAAGAATTATATGGAATGCAGTCATCTGGATCTTGATCATCTTATCCAACAAGTGCCAAGAAAGAGAACAACCATAGAAGGTTATGTGCCAAAGTTCTGAATGTTTAGTGCAGATAGGAGATTTCACATTGCCATTGTTACACTGTCCACAAGTATCTTGTTGAGATGTTTGCAGTGTATGAAGAGAATAAGTATGTGAGATTTGCATTTTATATGATAATTTGTGTAAAATAATTTAATGTATAGACCAGAAATATTTTAAAAATCTTTTTGTAGCATATTCTCCAACATTGAATTGAAATTTAGATAATAGTGTTACTATCTATATTATTGATAACAAAGATAAGAATAATTTTGAATGTCAAAAATGTAGTATTTGGAATTCTGTTTGTAATAGCACTTTAACTTAATTTCATTTAAAAATAAGAATAAAAAATATATGAGCACACAACAGTATTTCTCTGAAGGGGAACTATAAAGTGCACATACATTCGATATTGGTTTTTGCAACACAGTAAATGGCATGCTGGTCTATTCAGGGCACAGTGGCCCTAAGACTAAGATGTTATGGCTTCTTTGAAAAGTGACATAGCAACCTGAACACTTTTATTGATATGGGTGTCCTAGCTCTACAAGTCTTATTGTGATCATTCTCAGATTATGATATTTAAAATTTTATTTGTAAATATAGATTTTTAATAATCATGTTAAGAGAAAAATCTTTTATGAGTTATCATAGCTTAATTCAAAAGTACATGTTAATTAAGGAGATCTAGTTAAAAACACTCAGTTTAAAGGAGGAAGTAATCAATCCATTTTTTTACTAATGTTATAAAGCCCAGATCAACCTGTCATCTACATTCTACCAACCATCATTAAAAATATCTCCATACTAGAGTTCACTAGATGCCAGTTTAGTTGGCATTAAACAAGAACAAAATGAACACTCTGATATCACTGAAAACAGCTTCTTGAGGCCCAAATATGACTTAGCTATCCTCCCTTAAGAACTATATGTCCCCAAGCACTGATGAAATGCTTTTATATTGAAGGACAGTAAGTTTCCTGGTTTTAAACCACATATTGTCTTTTTAGTGATTAAAATGCAAATAGGTGTATTTTAAATAGTTAAGTCAACAGACAGAAACTTTAGGATACAGGAAAGCAGACTGAGGTGCAAAAGGAAGACTGCACAGCATGCTCTGAGGATCCCAGTTTCAGATTCAACCATTTATATCTCAATTTCTCATAGAAAAATAGGGGAAACTGAAGAAATTAGAATCTGTAACCACAATGACTGTGGTTAGGTAGGTAGTTAGTTTAAGCTATTGCCACATCAAAGAAGTAGAAAAAGATCCTGTAGAATATGATATATAATAAGTCTCTCAATATTCAGGAGGTTCAAACTCATTTCTGTAATGATGTTGAAAAAACACAAGAATCCACTGGTAATTTGATAAAATAGGTGTACAGGAATAAAAGGTGGTTGATAATTTCTTTGATTTAAAAACTTTTACCATGGTTGACTTCCACTTGTAACACTAGACACAAAATTTCAGAATATTTAGCAACAGGCTTTTGCAAGTTAGTGTGTGATGGATCCACCTCACCACTTAAAGTGATGTTGGAAAAGTGAGGCGGATGATCATAAGGAAATCTTCTTGGTATATTGCACATTTTGGTGACTCTTCCATGGATTGCAGTTATTGATTCCAATCTCTTGGAGTCTGTCAAGTAAGAACCTCTTCAAGTGGTACATATGAAGCAGATTACCAAGACATGAATTTGGGCATAGGAAATTAGGCAGAAGCCTCATAGACAGATTAGCATAAAAAGGTAAATTGTTGAGACTAGAAAAGAGTTTCTTTAGTGATAAAGTTAAGCAATACAAATCAGGCATCATAAGGGACCTTATTGCTGAAGTGGTAAATTGAATTTATAAAGGTATTTCTCTGTACTATCAATTCTCCACTTTTATTGGCATATAGCTAATTATAAGAGTACCAGGCTTAACTTCCAAAGATTTCAAAAATAATTTATATAATGGAATAATTACTTTTATTTTTCATAGTTATTGATGTAGTTGTCATCTGAAATTTCTTTCTGCATATTTGTCTTTAGCATGAGCCAACTAATTAATGGCTTCATCATCATTTGGCTCTCATGTAATCTTTTTGATGTATTAATTTTTGCATTGTAGTTTTAAATATACGGTGGTACCTCCAAAACGTGAAAATTCACAAGTAATAGTTTCCTAAAATATCTTGTGGTAAGTACTTCTTTATATTCAACATTTTACTTCTTCTATTCCCATAATATCTCCTGATTCACTTGCAGAAGATAAATATGCAATGTTCTATACAATATATAGTATGAAATTGTATTCATTAGATTTTGTGCATAATCCTTAGAAAGCATGGGGAAATATTTAGCTATGAAAATTAGATTAAGTTGATTAGCATTCTAGAATATTGTGATATAGGGAATTGAGCTCATACATACACTTACACACACACTCACACAAGTTGGGGTAGTAGTAATAGAAATAAATTATTTAGAGGCCAGTCATGGTGGCACATGCCTGTAAGTGGCAGCCTAGGAAGTCATGGCCAAGGCTAGGGATTGTGGTTCGAGTTCCGCTTGGGGCAACACAGCGAGACCTAGTCCCCAAAAAATAGCTAGGCATGCTGGCACATGTCTGTAACCCCTGCTACCTGGGAAGCTGAGGCTGCTGGGCATTGCTTGAGTCTGTGGTACCCTGGGCAACATGAGCCTGCGGTTCCACCAGCAAAAATAGTAGCACCTAGTCTCAAAAAAAGAAAGAAATTATTGAATGCTAGAAGTCAAGTAGGCAGAAACTAAACATCCATTCATTGGAGGAAACCAATTTTGAAAGGAAAAGTAAAATAGAAGGAGAAAAAGGTGTGCTAAATATTTTTATTCCTTTTACTAAGAATGATGTGATCTGTAAACTAGATTTGAAAAGTGGATTTGGAAATAAGAGAGTTAGATGGTAGTAGAATTAGAGACTCCAAAACTTGATTTGTGAATCGTTCACTTAGAACCCTGAATGTGTTTTCTCCCTAACAGCAATGGTATTCAATATGGAGTTCAAAAGTCCTAAAATAGCTGGAAGTTTAAACTTATGGAAACACTAAGCTTGGGTGCTCTCAAACTTCCTTAAATGTTTGAAAGCTTCCCGGTTGCCTCTAGTTCCCTGGAGTAAACAAGGTGAAAGTTTCTTGTCTGAAGCAAACTTCTTGATTATATAATATACATTATTCTGGAATCTTAGATCCTAAGATCTTTTTTAAAACCAAGTAGTTGTGCAATCTGGTACATTTTTCCCACTGATTTCAATCTCTCTTTCCTGCATTGTAAAAAGGGAAAATAATATCTAGTTGATCAATTCAGTTAGTCTAGAGAACCCAAACTCCTGCCATATTCTCCCCTAGGCTCAATAAGAATTTAAGTTCCAGAGTTGTGGGGAGGTTGTCTCTATCTTGATTATGACTGCAATTATAGGACCTAGACTTCTCCTTTGCATAAAATTGTATGCAATAAAGTTCTGTTGCATATGTTGAAGTGATAGATGCATGAGTCAAAATGCTTCATAAATAACAGAAATCATTTAATGTTAATTCTCCCACCATTTTTCATAACCTATGGCTGTTTAAGGAGTTTTATAAAAAAGTATGAGCAGGTAGGATAACTGAGCATTCTTTTTGAGGGCTGTTTTTACAGCTAGTTAGGGTTTACCTACAAGACGGAATCTTCAGGACCCTCTCCTTTGGAGGCATACTTCTGACCAAAATCTACCAGGCCTTTTCTCATGGTTTGGTGTTTTAAGATCATCATTTTTATTGTTATGAGGGTTTCTTCATATAAAGCCTCCTTTACAAAACATTCCTGCTAATATACTCTCTATGATATTTCTGCTTAGTGTGGTTTAATTTGGAGAAATGAGGGCTGCCTGTATGTTTAGCACTCAGACTTGCATAATAGCTATCTAACATAGGATTCATCAATTATGCTGAAATGTTTGTTTTTAAAATGTCAGGTGTCCAGATGGTACCATGGCAATGGGGGTCATTAAAAATGCTTAGACACACAGAGAGTCTTAATGAGAAATGAGTTCTTGTGAATTGTACAGGTCCAGAGCAAAGGCAGATTTTTAAAAAAGTTAATAAGTTGAAGTTTCATAAAGTAAATTTGAAATGAACACCTTGAAATGAAACATAGAATGACTTTACTTTGAAGGCTTTTTTTTTTCCTGTTGCTAACTCCATCTCTATACCTATCAGTCCATCCTCATCCAAAAGCTTCTCCTTTCCCACACATTGCACACTAAAATAGTTTGGTAAAAGAGAGAATTTTCTTAATAAAGTCAAACAATAAATGCTATTGCTATTTGGGATTTCTCTAATAAAGACCTTTGCAGACACTTGGGTGGTAGCAGCTAATACCTGAATTAGCTCTGCAGCAATACAGAATACAGCCCCACCTTCAGAGGCACTGGAAGAATTCAAGACAATCAGTAAAAATACCTGTACCTTGAAACTTACACGGTCTATCTCTTGCAATAAAGTCACTAATTATGGACCCAAAGTTACACAGAGCAATAGTTACTGATCAAAGATAGTATTTGGCCATTGTACAAATTAGCCACTAACACTCTGGATATTTTAATGAAGTTTTATTTTTCTTTACCTGTTCATATTCTACCACCACCATGACCTCCAACCCTCCACTACCATTTCCAACCATATGACTTACTCCGTAAGTGTTAGTCATTAGAGATTATTCACAAAATTTCTGAAAATTAGCAAAACTGCATTTCAATATACTTGATTCTGCAGAAACTATAAGTCCTAGTTACTCCCAGTCATGGTAAAACATCTGTGGAGGAAATAATATGTTGATCTATTTTTATATTCAACTTTTATTTATAATAAAAAGGATAATGACAGTTTAAATGCTCAAATAGAATTGTCATGTCAGTGACAGTTCATACAAATAATAAAATGTTGTTTGGTCTATAAGCTTTTTCACAAATAAGCAAATGAATGAAATGAAAATCTAGTACAAGAAATTGAGGAAGAATTTTTCAGATTTTATATCTCTTTTTAGTCATGTCTACTAAGCATAAAACTTACCCTTAGTAGATTCTGAATATTGACAATCAGAGAATGGTGGTTATACAAGCACTAACTCTACCAAGACATAAAACAATTTCATTACACTCATGAGATCACTCATGACTCTTTGTAGTCATTTCCTCTCTCCACTCTGTCTTATAGAAACAACTGCTCATTTTCTATGCCTATATTTCTTTTCCTGTTCCAGATGCCAGATAAATATAACACATGCCTTTTTATGTCTTTTGATGCATTTGATATTTGACATGATGCATTTGCATGTTATGTATATTAGTGGTTTATTTTTGATTTTTAATAAGTATCCATATATGAATATACCACAGCTAGTTTATCTATTGGCAGTCTCAGGCTGTTAAAAATTTGTAGTAAACAAATAGTCAAGTTGCAATAATAGGTATATACAGTATTTGATTAGAACATATATTTTGGTTTTATCTCTTGAACACTCTTAGAAGCACTAAAGTAAAGTAGTTGGGTTGTATGTGTATATTGTATGTGCTGAGTGTATATTCAACTTGGTAAAAAGTTACTGTCTCCCAAAGTGGGTGCACCCTTCATCAGCAGTGATGGACAGTTCCAGTTTTTCCATTTCACCAACAGCACTTGATATTGTCAATTTTCCTTTTTTTAATTTTGGTCATTCTTTGGGTCGTTGTAACTCATTGTGATCAATTATTAATGAGACCAAATGAATTTAATAGGAATTCACATTAATAAACAAAAGAGATTTTACATTTTTGAGGTTTCTCTGTAATGTAATATTTTGTGAGTTTGCTACATTGGCTTATAAAAATAGCATTTATAGTTCCTGGCATTAGAAAATATAAGCCAGCATTATGCATCCTGAAGAGAATTTTTAGAAACCAGTATATATCACTGAAATATCTGAACTAGCTCTGCTTTGATTCTTTGGTAAGGAAATGAAAGTCATTGTCACCCTCATTAGAGGAATCAGATTTTAACTCTGTTGAAATTTTCTGAGTTTTACATGATATGGGAACACCCTCTTGAATAACACTTATTCAGAGACACCAGAGATAACAAATCACTAAAACTTCATAAAGCCTTATTTACTTTAGTGGAAGCAGTTGACCCACTATTGAAATTTCCAGATAGCCAATAATAAGAGAATAATGAAAATCAGATTTTCAACAGCAAATTTCAAATTTTTATTTGCCTTTCTCTCTTTTATTATATCTCAAATTGGGTAGAAAACATTATTAATTTACAGTCTACTATAGACTTTATAACATTTCATTTTAAATGTATCTCTAAGCAATAGTAACTTTTTTGCTTTATATAGTTCCATTATCACATCTAATAATATACCATAATTGCTAAGTATTATTTAATATTCAGGGCATGTTCAAACTTGTTATATCTGTTAAGTCTCTTAGTTGGGTTTTTTTTTTTCTGTTTTTTGTTGTTGTTGTTGTTTTACCAAATGCCAAATATTTATTGAAGAATCTTCATCTAAATCCTCATACAGAGGTCTCTCATTGAATCTTTGTGGTTTTGTTGAACAATTTTCTCTATCCCAACCTACACTATATCTGGTATTTAGATCCTGATGGTCTCTTATTTGCTTAACTAACTATCAGACTGGCAGAAGGGCACGTAGGATATATTTATAATTATACCATCACCCTCATCTCCCCCTTACACTACAGTAAATTAGTTGTTTGTTTCCTCTAGCTTAATTTTGAGTTATGGGATGTATGTAGGCCCGCAAAGGGTGTTTTCTGTTACATAAAGATAGAAACCTAACTATTTAACCTGATATTTCACAGTTCAGCAGAGATGCATATCACTTTCCCAAATTGTGTCGCAATATTACCAAACACAAATTCTCCACTTTTACCTAGTCATTCCCTTGGCCTTACCTCCTCTCATTAAGTCTCTCAGTACAACAAATGCTAAATGTTTTTTTTTAGCATCTGTTCAATGCTATGTCTGTCTTGATCTCTCATTATTGGCAAAATCCCTTTCATGCTTTTCAGGCAAACAGTGAATGCCTGCTACTTTCTGTTTGCTTCAAATCCCCAAATCTGATACTCTGGGATAAGCTCTTTATCCACTGAATACTCCATACTCTCGAATTCCTTTTTCTCTGTCCCTCTCCTTTATTTGAATAACTGTCCTATTGATCGTATGACCTGTTAGATTAAAAATAATCATTTGATTAAATAAACTAAATTTTAAAAAAATCTTCATTGACATCTACTGCATGCCAACTGTGCTAGGCATTGTTAAAAGATCTGTAAACAGATATGGTAATTGCCCTTAAAGAACTAAGTAAATCACATTGCCTGTGAGAAGCCAATCATGTTATCCCTTTCAAGTACATTCCACTGAAATCCTGGTAGATTTCAGTGAGTATGCAAAGTGAAACAAGTCATTTGGGAAGATGGGGAAATTGATTGAGTGAGAGAGTGGGACCTACAGGACCAGCTGGCTCCTGGGCAGAGGAGGGCTATCATCATGTTCATTAAACTGTCTCTCCATATTGCCCTATTTATTATCTCTCTAAATCTTTCACATTTTTTCAAAGTACTGCTAAAGCCCTACTTGATAAACAAACCTTTCCTGAATTCTTCTACTTGAACCAGTACAGTACTTGTTCAAAAAATTATTGGAATGCAGTGATGAATCCCTTCTCTGAGTGTCATTAACCTTTGTCATTCATTACATCTAGTGCAATTGGAAATTTTAGTGTCATCTCCTTGTGTTCATGTTTTGTCTCTCTTGATAATTATTGTAAAAAAAGAAAATGTTGTATACCTCTTCAGACCCACCAGAATGTGAAAGATATAATAAGTATTTGATCATTTTTTTAAAGTTTTTTTTTTCTGTAAAGTTCAAGAAATCCTTCCTTCATCAGCCTTTGCATTGAAGTGGAGCAATAAAATTGGTAGAATTTTTTCAAACAGATATTCTATGAAATTATTTACCATATAAGCACAAGTATAAAATTATGTCTGCTGAATTCAGGAATATCTTGATTCATATAAATTATCAAATAATAATGATCATTATAAATTATCAAATAATAATGATCATTTGATTATTTGGCCAGTATTAGAATATGCACACAATATACACAGATAAAGAAAAAAAACTTGTGTTCACAATAAAATGGAGAATGTGGGAGAGAGCATAGGGCATAATCTTCATCTTTTTGTTTAGTGATAATAATAATAGCTGTATTTTGATACAATGTATACTTCCTTTTAAGTCTCACACTGCTCTGATTTTTTTTCATACATGTATCTATTTTTCATCTCCAAACAATATTATAAGGACATACCACTGTTAAAGTCATTATATAGATGAGAAAATGGAAAAGTCAAGCAACCTTTCCTAGGCCCACAACTTGCAAGTAGTGAATAGCAATTCTGAACATAGGAACCAGATACCCCAGATCAAAATGTGGTCCCACTCCAAGCTTTTTGTAAGAACCTTTCTGTGTTTTCATGTAAGACACAAAATATAATTTGTCTTCCTCTGAATCATTATTGAAACAAGATTACCATTATTGAAACAGTCATATCCATCAGTGGTAGCTAATCAGTGATTTCCTATAGTTTGTAGAAAATCCAAGCTATAGTTCTGGTCCCCAACAAAGATTAAGTTATAGCAAAAAAATTATCAAAGATCATAATCAGTCTGGACAACAAACATCAATAGGAATGCAGGCACAAAATGGTGATAGGATCTATAATTTGATAAAATCCCAGATGTCTGTTAGGTGCTTTCTACTCAAAGTCAATTCAGGGTAATATTCAGATAAGCCTAGACTCTTGAACTCAGAGTAGCTATAAAATATTCCTAACCTTTCAGATGTCCTTAAAAACACCAAGTCCCACTGAAAATTTGTGTATATCCATGGTGTTAAATAACCAGCCTCTGGTTTATCAGAGGCAAAGCCAGTGGAAGGTCTTGGAGCAGCAGCTTCTCTGGAATAAGGGCTTCAGAGCAATAATCCTACTGGGAATATTCAAATTCTAAGGATTTCAAGTTCTAACCCTCTAAGTTCCCCTTCATCTCCAGATGAGGCTACAAATAAACTCTTAACAAATGCTAGTGTTAGTTTTTGTTCAGCGAGATAACATAAGTTGTAAATACAACAAGTAAATAAATAAATGGGTAAAGAGGAGTGTTAAAAGGTCTTTTGTGGAAATAATAGTGCTTTGTCACTTTTAGCTGTCATTATTATGGTATGATAGGTTGACAGACATCTCAGAATGTTTGTCTCCATTCTAGGTTAGAGTTATTTCCACCAGCAAATTTCTATGTATCATTAGACATCAGATTCTTTATGTGTCCCCCAAATAGAATATTCATTAAAAGAATATAAAAGTAAAATCTACGTTCTCATTCTCAAATCCTTTGTGGAACATTATTATGACTTTATTTTACCATTCTGAACATCATAAACCTGAATTACCATTGCAAGTTTTTTAATGAAAATAACCTCAAAATTCTGTGTTCAGTTGCAGCTAGCTGCCCTTTCTTTAGTACTCTAACAAATTAGACATCAAGGGACATATGCAACTAAGTATTTCTCTTAATTAAGATATATCAGCAGATTTCCAGAATCTTTATTATAAACTAACAAATAGGTAATTAGCAATTTCAAAGTACCATTGATCTGATGGACAGGGCAAAATTACCTTAATTAAATTACTCTAATGAGCATATTGCACAGAACTAATGTATACTCAAAACCTTTCAATTAAGGAAGAAAAATTAAAGAATATAGTTTTCCCAGTCCATTTTGTCAGTCTAAGCCTCTGTGTTGCTGTTGTTGTTTTTAATGGTCTTACTCCCATACATACATACCAGAAATGTATAGGCACATCAGTTCTTCACTCATGTGAGGACTGAGAGTTATCTGGTGCTAAACAACTACTTGATAAATACTAGCAATTAAATTGAGAAAAAGTTTAACCTTGCCAAGTACTCATTAAAATAGTTACTAATCATTTACTATAGACTGATTAGGACCACAAAAACAAGCAAAAAAAGTGAACCCCACACAATGAAAGGGACACAAAGACCACAAAGACGGTCATAAAACAGTATTTTAGGATAATGATTAAAAATAATTTTTGCAATGTTAATAAAAATAGAGGGATTACTGTTAAGCCAGTTCTATGTAAATTGATAGAAAAGATTTCATTTTGGAAGTAAGACCCATTATGAGACAGGCAGCTAGCTAAAATCTGTTTTTAATCTCCAGTAGCATAAAACTCCAGGTCACAGAAGCAAATATAATCATTCAATTCCTTAAATGACCCTAAAGAAGAACATTAATTAAAGATACCTCTCATAACTTTGATTATAAAAGGCAGATTTTTCTTTTAGTTGTTTCTTTAAAGGAAAATAAGTGTCACAGCTCAGTGAGTCACAGAAACATATTAATTGACCTCCATAGTTCTTCATTCTAATATCTTAAAGGGAAATATTAAATGCCAATGGCAGGTTAATCATTATTTAATATTAAAGTTCCTATTATTTGGTTTCTGATCCTTTTAGTCACCTAAGTGCCAGTAGAAGAGTATAGATAATATTTTAATTCCTTTAATATTGTCTATAACAACCTCCTGAAATGCTTTCCTGTCTTAGCTATTATCATCAACCTTTGAAAATAAACTGCATTTTCTCTTTCAGTAGGGTATCTTTGGTTTTAATAATAGCTGCTTTCACTGCTCAAAAGCTTTTTTAGTTTGATGTAGTCCCATTTGTTTTTATCTCCCTTGCCTTTGAAGTAGAGTCACCAAAGATATCCTTGAAACTAATATCATGGAAAGTTTTACCTATATTCTTCTATATATAGTATATGGTTTCTGATAACACATCTAAGTTTTTAATCCATGAAAGATAGTGGTCTAGTTTCATTCTTTTGCATATATATCCACTTTTCCAGTAACCATATTTTGAGAGATTTTCCTAATTTTATTGTATACTCTAAGCTCTTTTGTTTTAATTAACTTTTCATATATGTGTGGATTTATTTCTGAACTCTATTCCAATTTCATTCCATTGATCTCTATGTCTATTTTTAGCTTAATAGCTGACTGTTTAATTTATTATAACCTTGTAGTATAGTTTTGAAATCTGGGAGTGTTTTACTCTGCTCTTTTTCTATGTTAGGATTATTTTAGCTATTTGGGACCTATTGTGGTTCCATGTCAGTTTCATGATATTTGTTCTATTCTTTTGAAAACTGCCATTGACCTTTAACAGGAACTGCACTGGATCTCTATATTGCTTTGGGTAAAATGAACTTTTAACAATTATACTTCCTCTAATCCATGACCATGAATATCTTTCCATTTCTGTGTGTCTGTTACCTTTGAAACATACCTATGAAAACTATGTCATATACTTTTCATTGAAGAGGTCCTTTATCTCTTTTGTTAAGTTTATCCCTAGGTATTTAATTCTTTCTGATGTAATAATAATAATAGAAATTGTTATCTTGATTTCTTTGTCTTCTAATTTGTTATATATATTTAGGAACATGATGATTTTGTATATTTATTTTGTAGCTTGCCACTTTGTTGTAATGATTCATTGCTTCTAGTAGTTTTCAATGGAGTCTTTAGAGTTTTCAATGTCTATTTTCATTTCATCCATAAATATGTCAGTTTTATCTCATTTCCCAATTTTGGATTCCTTTGTATCCTTGTCTTACCTAATTGCTCTAACTAGCATTTCTGTATATCTCTGGAATAGTAGTGGTGAAAGTGAGCATTCCTATCTTATAACATATCCTAGAGGAAAAGTTTTCAATACTCACTATTGAGATAATATTAGCTGTGGGTTTGTTGTGTAGTCTTTTCTATATTAAGGTATATTCATTTGTTCCCATTTTTTAGGGTTTTTAATCATAGAAAAATATTTTACTTTGTATCTTCTCTTCATCTATTGATATGCTCATATTATTTTTGTCTTTTGTTCACATGTTGAATAATACATTGATCAAATTGTGGATGCTGAAAAATACTTGTGTTCCTGCAATAAATCCCTCTTGATCATGATGCATGATTCTTTTGATGTATTATTGTATTCAGTGTGCTAAGATTTTGCTGATGATTTTTACATCTATTTTCACCAGGGAAATTGATCTGCAATCTTTTATTAGGAGTCTTTGGTGTCCAAGTAATATTAGCATCATAAAAATTCTTTGGAAGTGTTCACATCTCCTTAAGTTCTCTCAAAGAGTTTGTAAAAAATAGGTGATGTTTTGACTTTGAGTTTAAAGACTTGGTAGAACTCGTTAATGAAACCAATCAGGCCTGGAATTTTCATTTTGAGGAGACTTTTGATTACTATTTCAATTTCTAAGCTTGTATGTTGAGGTTTTCTATTTTCTTCTGATTCAAATTTTTAAGGTTGTATGATTCTAAATATGTGTGTCTTGCATCTAGATTATACAATTTATTGGTATAAGATGTTTATTACAGTCTATTATGAGACTCTGTATTCTGAGATTCTTATGTAAACTCATTTCTGATTCAGTTTAATAGAATTTTCTCCTTTTTTTTCTTTTTGAATCAGAATCTTCTAAACTATCTCTTTTTTTCCTATTTCTTTTATTTCTGCTTTATTTCTATTTTATTAAATTTATTTATTAGTTTGCTCCTACTCATGACTATAGTTTTGTTTGTTCCTCATTTTCTGGTCCCTTAGAGTAAATATTTGGCTTCTTTGTTCAAGACATTTCTGTTTCTTGATGTGGATTTGTATTGTTATATTTCCCTCTTTGAATTGCTTTTGTATGTCCCATAGGTTCTAGTACCTCATGTCTTTATTGTCATCTGTCTTTGATTACTTTTTAATTGTGTCTTTGATTTCATTTTAACAATGAAATCAGTAG
Organism: Uropsilus gracilis; assembly: GCA_004024945.1. Taxonomy (NCBI): domain Eukaryota; kingdom Metazoa; phylum Chordata; class Mammalia; order Eulipotyphla; family Talpidae; genus Uropsilus; species Uropsilus gracilis. The sequence goes on along the minus strand of PVHY01001095.1, from coordinate 27,570 downwards.
CATTTGTTTACTTTTCAGACCTTAAAGATTTTTTTCCATTTTCCAGTTGTGGTTGATTTCTATTTTTATACCACTGTGATCAGAGAAAAATACTTGATATGATTTCAATCTTCATGAATAAAAGGACATTTGTTTTGTGACACAATATGACTTGCATCCTTCCAAAAATGTGCCATGTTCATTTGATAAGAATGTATAGTCAACTCTTTTGGGCTTCAGTTGCCTATAAATATCTATTAGGTTCATATGATCTAATGCATCATTTAATTTTTTGTTTCCTTATTTATTTTCTATCAATCTATCCATTGAAAAGGTAGGAGACTGAATTGTCCTATTATTATCATTAGTGTCAACGTCTATTATTAGATTTCTCAAGAGTCGTCTTATTAATTTGAACACCACATTCACTAGTGCATGTGTATTAATGATTGTTATATCTTCCTGGTATAGTAAGACCTTAATCATTGTATACTATCAATTTCTATATGTTCCTATCATTTTTTAGCTGGAAGTCTATTTTATATGATATAAATATGGTTGTCCCTGGCTTTTGAAGGGTTACATTTACTTGTAGAGTTGGTTTTCAGTTTTTAACACATATTTGTTTATTGTCGGCACTTAGATCTTCTGAAGAAAGCTTTATGGTAGGTTTCATTTTTCCTATTCAACAACCTTTCTGTGCCTTTTAATTGATGAGCTCAATACATTTATATTCAGGTAATTGAGGATACATAAGGATTTGCTACTGCTTTTTTTGTCTTTAGTTTTCTGTTTCTATTCCCTAATTTAATATTGAATGGGTTTTCTTCTCTTAGATTTAGATAGCCACATAAGTCTTTTCATAAGTGAAGTTTAAATTCAGGTAATTTCTAGAAAGATTATTAAAATGATTGAAGTTCAGAGATGCTTGTTTCTTTTAAGAGAAATATTTCCATAGTTAGCTCATGAGTGACTGTTTCTGAATTGCCAATAAGAAATATCAAGTAAGAAACATAGTACTTCACAGTAAAATAAATACTAATACTAAATACATAAATACAAATGTTTAATTTCTACAACTCTCAGAACCAGAGAAGTTTTGAATGTATCATTGTAAAATAACAGATAGTGATGCGTAAAATAGAAGAAAATTTCAGTGACTGCTAGAGTGCCTTTATATGTATTCTTAGGCTCTGCTAGTGGAAATAAAATGATATGACAAACAGGACTTTCTACAATGCTAAATATATGATCTGGTGCCTCCCAAACTAGTTATCTAGTATACGATATAATCATGTGATTATGCACGTTTTTACAAAATTTATGTCCTGAAATATTAACCACAGTATGTAAAACTTAAATATTATAATGTGTCTAAATTTTTAAAGTTACAAAATATATGAAATTATATTATAATTAATAGTTTGTAATAATGCTTATAAGGAATTGTACACATAAAAAAGTATATATATGTATGCGTATATACATGTGTGCACATACATGTACCTGTGTGTGCATGTACAGATGTGTGCACATGTGTGAATATATAAACATACATATAAATACACATATACTTATGCAATATGTTTACATATCTATTTTAAACATTGTAAGAAAAATATACAAAATGAGATCAGTTATTATCTCTTGACTTAAATAGTAAAAATGCTTTCTTTTAGGTTTTTAAATTTTTTCTACAATTATTTTACATCATTTTCATAAACAAAATTAATACATAAATAGAGATGAAATCAAAGTCTGGATAGGCAGGAGTCAGTGAAGTTTGCAATTATTTTGGAGAGTTAATGAATTTTGAATCAAATATCTATAGTGGAAAAAAGTTTTGCACTCAAACATCACTTAAAATGTATTTTAATTACAAATCTCTCTTTTAAGGTTAGTATTACAGACTGATCCTTGCACAACTAATCTGTAAAGACCTATCCCCATGCCCTAACTACCTAATTAAAAACATTTAAATTCACCACCATATAAAAGTTTTATCATGACTTATATTAAATGGCGACAGTACAGCAAAATAAATAATGCAAGTTATTAAGCAAATGTTCATCATTTTTAATATGAGAAAGTTGTTCTATTTTCATGTGAGTTTGCATTAACAAGATACATGCCACCATAATGTTCTAGCTATGCTTTTATTTAAGCTACCTATTCAATAATTTCATTAACTTCAGATATATCTGCAACACATACTGTTAAAAAATAGAAAATTTAATCAGAGTATACATAACTACTAATAGTTATTTTCTAATGATTTTTTTAAATACCATAATTAAGAATGTGGGCTCTGGAAGCAGACCGGCAGATGACACATTCCAGTTTCATTACCTGATACCTGCATAATTTTGAGTAAGTTGCTCAGGCAGGCTGCAGTTAGAATTATTGCAAGATTAAATAATTTGAATAAGCCTGTGCTTAGATCAGAGCAAGGCTCACAATAAATTCAATGTGAATATTACCTGTCAGTACCATTTGTGTGGTAACCTGTACTAACCAATCCATTGTAGTTACAATAGCTTGCTAACTTATTATAATTTGAATATGAGAATCCATTTCAAAATAAATTATAATTTTACATAAGGATAAGAAATACAAATTTTCTATATTGAATAAAACATCCAGTTGCAATCATCCAGCTCTGCCACAAAATAGTATTTATCAATAATTTGCATAGGTATACTATGCTTAATATAATCTTAGTATGTAAGATAGTTGTTCTGCTTGCTTTTAAAAACCTAAATGAAATATATTCCTAATATGAACTTTATAAAATAGATATACCAGTATTTGAAGTTTTGCATTTCTGATTACACAACGGCGAAAACAAATTTCTCTTCTGAGAAATATTTTCCATCAGTCCATAGAATGAGGTTGTATAAATTGAATCTACAGAAAGGTCAGAATGAAATGGATAAAATACAAATCTTTAGCCTACTCTTTTCAATCTTTTCCAAATCCCTAATCAAATAACTCCTAAGTTAGTAATGCTAAAATTACAAAACCATCAAATAAGTGACGATGTGTGTACAAAAGAAAAAAGAATCCATGTTAAAAGAATTGAAGATATATATTTTCCCTGCACCTAAACTTTTTTAAAATGAATGCTTTTCAGAAGTCCATACTTATCATAGATAAATTTCCCAAGTGACACCATAAATCCAGAGTCACTAAAAAAAGGAGTAAGACCAAGGAGAAAGAAAACAGACGCAAGGCTGCAGATGACTTCCATGACAAGAGTAAGAGGTTAACTTGCCAATTGATTAGATTTATTTCTGGAATTAGCTTAATGTGCCTGAGAAGTCAGAAGGGAGATGAATTTTACTTTTGCTTTCTTGCTTATGCTTCCAGAAGTCTTCACATTCCAATAAATTTATTGTATGTTTTGAACTGTTCATAATTTAGATTTCAGTTTCCATTAGTATAGTGCTTTATCATTTTGAGTTACACTTAAAATAATCTAAATGATTTTTTAGTTGACACACCTAGAAAGGAGACATAACCATCAAACAGTAACTTGTTAAGATATTCATAGTTCTTATTCATTTTTAAGGAAATGATTATTTTTGGTCTCTTTCTTTGCTGTACATATTTCATAACTCCACATCCAAATTACTATTTGTAGTGTAAAAAATGTAAAAGATTAGATATTAAAAAGATAAATTACTCACTTAAACTTAATGAGAAGTTATTTTTACTGGATTGTTTTGTTTTTAACATTTTGTTGTATCAGTATTTACAAATGGATTTTCTAAACACATTATTTTATCTGATATTCCCTATAATTGTAACACAAATATACTACATAGGTTATTGTATACAAATTACTTGCCATAATCTTAAAATATATTTATATTTGAAATATCTTCATTTACAATTTTGAAATATTTGTCTTTAAATTCAGATAGATATTTGAGACTCAGATATATCATTTCTTTGAAAGTTACTTTTTCACAGGAAATAAAGCTATATAAAGTTTATATGGTTGATGTAAAGATGAGATGAAAAAATATAAATAACATGTTTCCTAAAGACATAAGAGTTATGTAAGTAATATCTTCTCTTGGAGAGAGAGATGCACTGTACAATAACAGCTGAGTTGCAACTTTAGGAATGAGGAACTTCATCCCTAGTGAAGTATTCTATTTTTCACCAGTCTCCCTTAAGGCAAGAATATCTCAATGATATTTCTCTGATGTGAATAAGTTATTTTTCATATATAGGTGATTTTTGGCCATTCTAATTATTACTGGTCTCAGTATTTTATGTATTATGGAAACCCTCCAATATATTAATGAAACACACTAGAGAAGTAAAAAAAGCAATAGGAATATATTATCACATAAAATTGAATTTTTTCTACAGTGCAATACAGAGTGTGATCAGATTTGAGTCATTACAAGTGAAGATAATTGATATTCCACTTCAACAACTGAGATCATTCCTAGATTGACCCCTAGATAGAGATATTACACTCTCTTCCTAAAGTAACTGTGAGCCAAAAGCATGTTTACTGACTAGTGATTTGCATTCTTAAAATTAAAATGCATATAAATAATATTTGGTTACATTTTTATTATAAATGCACAGTAGTTGGAACATGCAAATGATAACCTAGAAGAAAATGGTGAACTTTCAAATAGGAATGAATGAAATAAGTGGGCTGGAAATAATTCTAGAACATATTATTTCAGAAGCTATAGAATTGATGATAAATGAGTCTGAAGATTTGGTTTTATTTTTACTTTTTTATGTCCTTTCCCTTTAGATAATATTTTTATTCTCTTAAGTATAATGTGCATTCATACTTAAATATAATAGAAAACAACCTACAAATGTGAGGGGAACCATTTCTAATGATTGAAATGAAGATTATAGAATTGAATTACTGGGAAATCATTTGCTTAAAATAAAAGGTCATTTTTGGCAGAAGAACAGAGAGGACTTCACTTTAAGACCTATAGAAAGAAGCATCTAAAGGTTTAAAATCTGCAAAGTTTATACCCTAAAAATAGCTAATACATGGGATTTGGAGCAAACTCAGAACTTCAACTGAAAGAAAGATTACATAGTTTCTATAATGAGCCATTGGGCTATGTGCATTTCAATTAAATAGCCCTGGATACTAAGTCAAATCATATGTACAGTTTGATAACTGCTTAGTAATATTTTCTTCTTTTAACCTCTTTTTCCTTTACACAATGGGAAGTTATTGGATTTGGTGTACTAATTTATGAGATATTTCTATTTTCACTCACAGTTTTGACATTTCAATATTTATTTGGTTAACTCTTTTTTGTTCCTCGTGAAGTACAAACTCTCTTACTGAGATACTGATTTTCATTCATAATAGTTCTTAAGAAATGATGTACATTTACATTCTCATGAGATTAAATTATTTGGGAGAGTCAATGGGAATAAAACATTGGTTAAAAAACAAGTGATTTTAATAGTATTTGTCAAGTTAATCTATAACTTATAACAGTAGGATTCTATTTTCTAAATTTGTATAAAAAATTTAGAGTCAAACATTACCTTCCTATATATTATTATATAATCACATTACAGTCATATACATTATATCACTTAGTTTTCTTTTAAAATCTATAAGTAAGCAGGAGAAGAAGAAATCAAATTTCAGAAACATATTTATGCATACCTTTTCCTAGCTCCTTTTTTGTCATATATTTTTTCCTAAATTGGTCACTATTTCCACATTAATAGAAAAGATAAGCCCTTCTTGCCACATACTATTGTGCCACTTGAGTATTCAACCAAAGGTATCCAGCTGAAAAGACAACTTGTAAGTATTTCCATAATTCTTCTAAAAATATTTGAAATCCACATCAATGGACCTGCCATGAAGAATGCAAATGCTTGACTCTGGGAAATAGTTCATGTTCAAAAATTTAAACTAATGAATTGAATCATGTGAATAAATGATAGAGAGAGAGATAGCGATACTGTATATGTATCTAATTTAGAACACACTAATAAATCACTAAAATTCATTGTGTAGACAACCACCTAATTAAAACCTTTTTTCAAAGAATTATCATTTCATTAATACCAAACACAAACTTAGTAGTAGACATCTAACTTGTTATGCTTAGCTGTTTAGTAAGTACTGATTCCAGAAGTATATATTCATTGAGAAAGCTCACATATCTTATATTTTATAAACTGATTTAGGTGATAACTCACAGTTTGAATCAGGATCCTGAAAGTACTTGGCCCTTAAAAATAAAAAAACAATAGGAAATTCTGTTAGCAAGAGTTGATGGAAATAAGTAATTCAACATGCTGCTCAAAGATTATGGGGAGCTTTCAGCTTTGAGTCCTAGGAGGCCCATACTTATAATACCGAAATTGATGTCAATGTCAGTTTTATACCCATTATTTCCATACAAATCTACACAATGGAATTTTGGCCTGAAAAAATGCATATGTTATCAGTTCATAGTCTCTTTTGTTTCCTGTTTGGATCCACCCTTTGCCCTGTATGTTCAATAAATCTACACCATGAGCCCCCAAAGGTCTCCTTTGAGAAATAGCTGTAAGCATAGTATTCACCTTCAGAAGGGTTAGCCTTTTTTATTGTCTGTTATTCAAGACAGGGATTTAAGGCTACAAATATTTAAGATGATTCTGTTCATTCTCTTCTTAATAGAATTCCAGAACCATTTTCTTTAATGGAAAAAGATTCCTTTGTTTAGGAAAATGTAGCTTTCAATTTGCCCTCAGAGAATTTCTTTACATAATAGTAATGTCTATAAGAATGTTAGTAAAAATTTTAGAAACCCAATGTTACTTTTCAATAAGCTTTCATATCATGATATAATTATCTGTTGTATTTATTCTCTGTTCCTTTAGGAATACTTCAGAGGACATCTAAATATTTCAGAATAATTTTATCAATAATAATTAAAATAATTTTAACTTTATAATTTTATAAAGTCTCTCGAAAGTCACCTAATACTAACTTTGAAAAAAATATTTTGTTGTTGTTTTAATTCTGAGGACCTTAGTATTATCTAGTATGTATGTACACAGGTGACTGAATCACTTTTAACCTTTAAAAAGAAGCAAACAAGAGATGAATAGAAAGTCTGGGTTTGTTGTCAAAGTTTAGATTTTTGACTTCACAAGAATCTGTGATCTACAGTAAACACAACTATAAACATAAGGAAAATGGGAGGAAAAAAATATGATAGTCTCAGTAGATTCAAATTAATGTCATTCAAAGTCAACTCTGAATACCTATATGTGTGTTGCCTTGCAAAGTGGTAGAAACTGTCTGGAATCTTTAGAAGCAAAATCAAGCAAGTAAGGCATTAGCTTTGGTTTTCTCCATCAGAAATATTGTACTCTCTGAGTCTCACTTCCCAGATCACTTAAGACTATTCATGGGAAACATTCTTCCTCTGCTGCTTAGAACAATGCTCTCCCTCCAATCAGGATTCCCTTCTAAGGTTGTGCAGGTTCTACCATTCTTGGAAGTAACCAACTCAGGGTTTGGAGAGGAGCTAACTCAACTGTTAGCTGAGTTTGCACCCACAAAACCTTCAACTGCAGTCAGAGATTCTCCTGAGTCACCTGAATGTTTTAGTTAATGTTGATGGGCCCAGTGGCCTGATGGATATGCCTTCTTCATTTTTGCATGAAGGCAACCAAAAGTTCCTGATTTCATATATTTCAGTTCCCCTTTATACCTTCTCATTAATTCATTCAGTGATTATTAACTGAGAGTCTACTATACAAAAAGTACTTGGCTCAATTTTAAAGAAGATACAAAGGTGATTCTTGTAAATGTGAGCTTTTTCAGTCTAGAACTGGCAAGGAACTTCACAGTAATAACTATAACACAAAAAGAAGATAAGATCATTATGAAGAACATTGTCTGTGCATTAGCAAAAGTCACCCTCCTCTTCTGAGATATTGGCAAATTTATCCCAAACTCCTATTCCATAATATATAGAAATCAAGGGACATGCCCCTTTGCCTAAATTTGATTACTAAGGACTTGTGGGATTAACTTTAGTTTGGACTCCCAGTTTCTCCTTCCTCTAAATTTCTTCTCTCATTTTCTCATCTCCCAAAATTGTTTGCTTCTCTGTGCTGTCAACACTTGGTTTCTGTTAAACTGAAATAACGTGAAACACCACAAATCATGTATGCACATAAAAAAGAATGATGATACAACTTAAATGTGAACATTAGATACTTGTAGCTAAGAACATTTTAAAGGCCTTCTTTCTCAGTAGAACCCCTGCTGTTATGTCCGCCACCTCAATTTCTCCTTCTCCGCAATCTTTCCTTGCCCAAATATCTCTTCACTGCTTTGATAGATTGATTTGAATCTCACTTTATTGTGTCCATTCAACACATGATCTTGTAGCCTCGCTTTTTCTCTCTCAGTCCACCAGGATATTTCTGAAGTACCATTTTCTTCCTAAGAGATAATTGAGACCTAGCAGACATATGTTTACCTTGCAACAGAGTAAGATAGATGAAGATGTTTTATGAATTTTGGTAACAGAGTAGAGATTTCTTGGGGTGGCATTTAAAGGATCCTTAAGTGTCTAAAAGAATGACTATATGGCACAATTGAATGGTAGAGAATTGTTTAGAGAAAGTCGATACCTTTTACAAGGGCACTTAGAACTACTGTAGTATATAAAAAAATAATCTGTGGACTAGTTTAAATAGAACATTATCTAATGTATGAGAAGAGTTAGAGTTTTCCCTGTATAATCCACATTGTCTTAAGGAAAACCTGTGGTTTTAAAGTATATTTTTCAGAGAACTATATTACCCAAGTTTTTCTTTAAAACTATGACTCTGAAAAGGTAAGATAAAATTCGCAAATTTTTTAAAAAATTATTTAATTTCTTTTTTCTTAGCTAGTGATCTAGTTTCAACTTTTTGCATGTTCAGTCTTTCCAGCACTTAAGATACTTTTCTTATGTCATTTTAAAATCTTAGTTCTTTTATATGAATTAGTTCATATACATGTGAGTTTATTTCTGGGTTCTCAATTCTGTTTCATTGAGTCTTTGTGTCCTTTTTTTATTCTAATACTATGCTGTTTTCATTATTGTCACTTTGTAGTATCATTTGAAAAGATTAATACTTGAGACTCCTAGAATAGTCAACCAAACCAGTAGAGAGTAAAAGAGAACTGAGTTTTTAATTTCCTGGAGTTATAGCAAATAGAAAGGAATAGCCACAATACTGGCAGTGTAGAATTAATAAGACTTGGTAACTGATCATTTATGAATGAAGAAAGGACTAGTAATAAGAGATGTACCATGAGAAATAGACTTAGGAAGTAGAAAAATAGCCCATTTTGGGGTGCACTTTTATTATAGAACTGGTAATCATTTAGGTAGCAATTCACAGAAGGCAATTACAGATATGAAAGTGAAGTTTGGAAGAAAAATAAGTTTTAAAAAAAATAAAAATATTATTTCCATATTAAAGACATCATTGCTTTCACCTTTACAGACAAGCAAAGTGTTCTGCTCTAATAATTCCACAAAATCAGCAATATTCACTTCCAACTTCCAGGCAAAAGATGGATATAGTCTCCAATCCCATTAACCTGGAGAAAAATCATATTTGGTTAATAAAAAAAAAGATAATACAGAATGTATTAAAATATGGATCAACTGTTATAAGTGATTACATTTCCCCAGAACAGGTAAAGGAAGATCAGGCATTCAAAATTAAATTAGACAAAAATATGTCTGTACATTAACAATCTCATACAATTGTTTTAAATCTGAGGACTGCTTGGTATAGCCAGATTGAATAAGATTCTTTGGCTGTAGGAACATGATCTTAATATGAATGCTTTTACATTTCATTTATGAACACATTAGCTAGAATGCATTCCAAATTATTATCACTTAAATAGTCCTTTTGCATATTAACTTGGCATTGCAAAACAGCATATGGAGCTTAGTGTTTGATGGTGATTACTTAGTCATATTTGGAAATATGAATTAGATCCTAGCTCAATCATGAGCTAATTCACTTATTCTACAAACATTTCTCAAGCACTTACTATGTGCAAAACACTGCACTAATTACCAGGGAAAGATTTAAAACTAATAGCAGTGATTATCCTGTCTCTCATAAAACTGAAATTCAACAGTACAGTGAGTGTTATCCAAATATGGCAAAAAGAACAGTGAGAATGATAATAGGCACAGGAAAAGAGAGAAAAAGAGATAGACTAAAATGAGATATGATGCTCTTCATGTAAATGATGTATGTAAGAGAAATACTTTAATACTGAGAAAATTTGATTTTAAAATTGCAAAGAAATTTGTTTTTAAGAAGTATTGATTTACAACACTATATATGATTCAGAGGTGTAAGTTCACATATCTCTTTAGATATATTACCACACCATACCCACCACTAAGGCACACACAAATCCTACACCATAGTCCTCCTTTCCTCTGTTTTATAATGGTGAATTAGAAATTACAAGCTAAACAAATCTACAAGCAGAGAGGACTTCTTTAATTTATCATGGCATAGCTATATGCAGATTATTAACATTCAAATTTACATTTTTGAAACATGTATTGTCATAAACATATAAGTAAATAAACTAAATAAACTTGTAAGTGTAAAGAAAAATTATAATTTGATATAAATTTTAAATCTATAGATGTGTCTTTCAAAATGCTTTTTTATAATTTACATTTTTCAAGGAAGATGTGAAATTCTTAACAATTTTTATACTTAAAAATTTCAAAGTCACACAGTTATTCAGCATTTATTAAATATATATGACAGTAAAGAAATTTATGAACCTTAACTTCTTTTCCATTGGTTGAAAACGCTCTAAAATTGTCATTAGTGTAATATTACTTTCTATTTTAAAAATGATCTAGACACCATAAATACATTATCTGTCATATAATTTAATAGACTTACTTGGAGTTAAGTATTCATAAAAATCCATCAGTTGTTTTCTTTTAAATGAAATAATGATACTGCTTTATAAGTTACTTAATCCCTCCAGACCTTAATTTTTTCCCCAAAAGGCAGAGTTGAGAGAATTTAACCCGTTCTTAGAATACAATGGCTATTCAATAATTATTAACAGTCATCATCACACCACTGACCCTGTGATTTTTTTTTTGCATGACTTAAATAGTTTACATGGATAAAATGGAGGCTTATTACATGCAATAATATGTTTCTATCTTCATTTTTTTCTATAGAACTTCTTTGATAATTGGCCTCCAGAAATTTTCCATGCTGCACAGGCTATGTCATAACAAACACTCTGATGCTATCTACATCTTTAGTCTTCTAATGTGATTTTAAATCATGAGGTTTTACATGGCATAAACTAATCATCAGAATAAAAGGGACTAATAAATGAAAGTAATATACATGGTCAATCCAGCTAGTTCAGTGAAGGAAAGCAGCTGTTCTCTGATTGATGACAACAACTGCCATCCTGAGAATAATCTCTCTGATCTTGGGGAAGTGGAGGATTGTAAGGAATATAACCAGGAATCCAAACAGCAATAAGACGCTATGACCAGGGAAATAAAAGCAGAAATAATCTATTAGGGTTATCTCAAGTTAAAAACTTTCAAACAGTGAAAAAAAAATATATATATATAAAATATTAAAAAGTCATTCCGGTGAATGTGAGGACATATTAACACAATAAATAGATGACAAAGGGTTAGTATCCAAGATACATATTTTAAAAACTTATACATTTTAACAGTATAAAAACAAACAACCTAATTAATAATGAGGAGTAGATATGAACAGACAATTCACCAAAGAGGGACTCCAGAAAATAAATGAAAAATGTTCATTATTGCTTCCCATAAGAGAAATGTAAACCACAATGAGATACAGACTCACACTTGTAGAATGGCACAGATGAAAAAGTCATCCAAAAAGAAGTATTGGAAAAAGTGAGGAAAAGAGGAGCCCTAGTAACTATTGGTGAGAGTGCAAACTAGTGCAGCTATATGAAATGCAGTCTGGATTCATGTTAGAAATGTTCAAATGGAAATACTGTACAAACTAGAGTCCCACAGTTGGGTACCTATCCAAAGAATATAATACCATCAATTCAAAAATCTATACATCCTACAGTGTTTATTGGAATATTGTTTTTACAATAGTTATGATATGGAAGCAACACAAATGCCTGCCAATACATAACTGGATCAAGATGATGTGGTATATCCACCTTATGGCACACTGTTTAGCCCCACAAAAAGATGAAATGGAGTCATGTACAGCAAGATAGAGTGAGCTTGAGTGATGATGTGTAGATAAGCAAGTCAAACAATAAAAATACTAAACATTTACATAACTAACAATTTGATTAAATAAAATACAAAAGCTAGAAGACAAATACAGTAAGAGCTCTGAGGCTAAGGGGGCAGGATGAAGAGAATAATGAAATAGAAGGGATGATGATGGAGAAAAGTAAATTAATAAAAGAGCTATGCAAGTTGTGGTTTGTTTGGCTGAATTATAGTATAGTATAAAATGAAAAATTTAATGAACAAGTGTTAAGCAAGTCTTGTGCAGTGTTCACCTCCCAGTTCTACTACTTGTAAGATCTGTGACTTTAGAAGTAGTTTATTTCTCTAGTCTGATTTCCCCATCAATATGATAAGATCTATAATGGTTTTTAATTCTTAGAATATTTTAAGCATCAAATAAGATAATATACATAAAATCCTTGCCACATATTAAGTGTTATTACAAGAATAACTTTAGTATTGTTTGACTTAAATATCAACCATCTCATTAATGCCATTAGCTATGATAGTTGTCCTTTTAAGATTTACCAAAGAAGAAAATGTGTGTATGTGTGATTAAAAAAGAAATACTGGAAGTAGTAATGGTTTATAATAAAGGTTTCAGTGTATATAACATTATATTTAAACATCTATGCATGCTGCATTATGATTACCATCAAAACTCTAGTTTCTATTCACCAGTGTACTATTGACTCTCTTTATTTGATTTCCCAACTACTAGTTTCTTTCTCTTACAAACATCATTTTCTTCTCATATCTTGGAATCTGATTTTATATTGTTTTGTTTTTTCTTTTGCATCAGTGAATTATATAATAGTTGTCTTTGATTTAATTTACTTATTAAGGTAATCCAAAATTCACCATTTTATAGCGGAGTAGTATTCCATCATGTTTGCACAACACATCAAAAGAAGAAAACTATGGTTTAATTTGCTGATAAAATCTAAAAATTGATTCTCATGATTTTTAATAATTGCAGTTTATATTTATTGAATTTCTAGTACATACAAGGCCCTACCCAATACATTAAATATTCACAATAGCTATGAAGTCGCTATTATTATCCTCCCCATCACATAGATATAGAGTGAGATACAAAAGAATTAAGCGGTTACAGGATAAAGTTTCCAATGTCAACTCATCTGATTTAAAGTGTTATAACCACTCCACTGTAACATATTAACTCTCAACAGGCAGTAAAAGTTGGGTGTTTCTTTTGTTGTCTCATTCAATTTCTTGCTTTTCTTAGTTGTGCCTTATTTGTTATTTCTTGATCAAACAAAGCATGTTGTAGACAATATGTGAAGTCATACTTTTTGTAATGACATATGCCTAATAAAGTTTTTCTTTTGACTTTATGCATGATACCTTGAGTCAAGATAAATAATTTGAGTAAAAGTATTTTTTTAAGAATTATATCAGTTTTAAAATGCCCCATAAATTTGAAGCATAATCTTCTATTATTTTTAAATTGCAGAAGAATAGAACACTGGCAGCTTACTATTGCTGTGTTGATAATCTGAATTTCTACAAAAATACTCTTATTTTTATTGTATATATTGATTATATGTATATATATATATAATTTATATCATTGCAGAACCTCTAGCCCTCCCACCACCATATTACCCATGAACTCTCACCAGATTTACTTGTGTTCCTCCCATTTTGCCCCTCCTCACATTTTCCTGCTGTGTGCTTCAATTCTGCTACCAGCTTGCTTATTTTGACTTTTCTTGCAAAAATACATTTAAACATTTTTTGTTTTAGTTTGGTAATTTTAAAAAAGCTCTAAGAACATATCATATCCTTGGTTGAATTTTTTTTCTGTCAAATGCATAGACAAATGCATTTCTCAAGTCTATATATTCAGATAAGTTATTTCAGCACTGCATCTTTTAGTTTTCTTCCATTTGTTTTAGTTTTATTTTACTCTACCTTCTCAAAAACAACCAGAAGTTTCATGTTGAAGTGAGGTTTTCTGTTTATAAAACTCTATTTGAAAGGGTTTCTAAGGTTTTTCTTTATTTCAATTGCTAGAGATTGTGTAATGTCAATTTTATTGCCTCAAATAATTTTTACAATTTAGTTATAGTAAACATAGATTTTTATATCAATGTTTATTTCACTTTTTGGTAGCCTATTGTTAGTTCTTTCTCATTTTTCTTCTTTTTTATAGATTTCACAAGTTCTTGTATTTCATAATAACTTGTTAAATTATTTTCTTTTTTCCTCAAATAAATAGCCTTTAGACCCCCTTGTCTTTTATAACTTTAGGTGATTTTTTTTCCTTCATTTCCCAGAATTTTCTCACAACTCTGAATTCATCTTGAAATAAATTAAGTAGACCTACAATTTTGAAAAGACATTATTTTCACCTCCACAATTTAAGTTTGATAGTTCAGATACCTGAACTCTCTAGTTGATATATGAACCATGCCAGAAAGTTCATAGAACTTGTCTAGAGAGTAAACAAGAGCATTCATACTATAATTAGTTCCTAAAATATATTGTCCTTAGAAGTAATCTCTAAGTCTAAAATTCCCAGTTAGACAAAACACATGGCAGTTCTACAATCAGTTTTAATAGTATAAGATTGACTACCAAATTCCAGTTCAAATTTCTTATATCTGTTATCTAATATTTTCTTACATGTACTGAATTTCTCTTATGCCTTTCACCACATTCTCATAACACCCTATGTTTCATCTACTATAGTACTTGTCAAATAGCAATAGGAAAGGCCAAGTTTTAATTAGTAGTTTAATATATATCTCCTCTCTTTGAAGTAATCTCCATATAGAACAGGTAGATGTTGGTCTTGGTATTTTATTTCTTTTCTTTCATTTCTATGGACTTCAGAGACAGAGGAATGACTTTGATATATGGCACACTATCACCTTTTGCTTATTTTATTCATCCATGCACACACACACACACATGAACATGTGTGCACATGCACATACACACACCCTTTTGCCCCCATTCCCTATACACATTTCTTCCTTTCCAGAAATGCATGACTGTTGGGAATTAGAGAATCCCATAGACCTACCTATCCATTAAGATAAGGCATGATTTCTCTCACCATAATTTTTGTGGTAAATTACCATGATGGATATTCTAGATAATTTCACACAACTACACAATAAATCCATGGGGTCATATGCATTGTTTTATGATATATTTTTCCTGAGATATGTAACACACAAAAAAGTCCATAAAGTAATTATAAAACAGTTTTATGAATCAAACATCAAATTCAAAAGTTTAAGAAATAATTACTATATTAGCTTTTATAACATCATTTCCTTGCTTTTCTTCACTATTTGTACTAATTTCAAATAATATCTTTTGAATTTGCTTTTTAAAACTAGGGGTAAGTTTTTTGTGCCTGGCTTCTTCTATTACTCAATATGATGATAATAAGATTATATCATGCTATTATATAGTTGAATTTTGTTCATTTTTTATTGTTGTAAAGTATGCCACAGTATATTTATTTTAATCTTTGTAGATAGCTTTTGTTTCCTCTTGGATGAGTTGCTTACCTCACCTGCTAGGAAGTCTTTTGTTTACATATCCTGATATACATGTGCATCCTCTTTTAAGAGGATCCTTAATATTACCTGTTATCCATACACATATCCTCAATTTTACTTGATGCCACACTGTGTTTGAATAATGCTTGGACCAGTTGTTTCAAGTTCAACCTTCTATAATCAGAGTCCTAAAGATTATAAGTATAGATTATTTCAATATTATGACTAAGTTCTTCCCCCCAAAATAAGTGAATTCTTATCTCTGACTTTCATCTACTAAGAAAATCCTGTAAACTTAAATGTGACTCAAACCCCCACATTCATATTTAAATAATAAAATTAGTTTCTAATTAAGTTAAATCAGTGTAAGAGTGTTCCTTTCTCTCCACATCCATGCCAGGATTCGTTGTTGCCCATTTTTTTGATGTAGGCCATTCTTACCGGTGTAAGGTATTATCGCATTGTGGTTTTGATTTGCATTTTCCTGACTGCTAGTGATGTTGAGCATTTTTTCATGTGCTTGTTGACCATTTGCACTTCCTCTTTGGAGAGTCTCTTTTTAGTTCTTCTCACCATTTTTAACTTGATTTTTTGCTTTGTTTTTGTAAGTTGTATGGGTTCTTTGTGGATATTTGTTATCAGACCTCTATCACTTGTATGGAGGGCAAAATTTTTTTAACATTCATTTGGGTTTCTTTTAGTTTTTTCTGTTGTCTCTTTTGCTGTACAGAAGCTTTTTAGTTTGATGTAGTCCTAGGTGTTTATGTTTTCCTTTTTTTTTTTTTTTTGCCAGCTATATATGTGTCCAGAAATGGATTTCTGAATTGTAACTCAAAGAGGGTTTTGCCCACGTTTTTCCTCTATGTATTTTATGGTTTCATGTTTATACCCAAGTCTTATCCATTTTGAGGTTTTGAGTTGGTTTTTGTAATGGTGTGAGGGAAGTATCTTGGTTCATTTTTTTTTTTTTTTTTTTGCATGTCTTGGTCCAGTTTTCCTAGCACCATTTATTGAAGGGGCTGTCTTTGCTCCAATGTATGGTTTTCACTCCTTTGTCAAAGATTTGACTGTATAAGTGTGGTTTTATTTCAGAGAACTCAGTTCTGTTCCATTGTTCTGATTGTTTTTGTACCAGTACCAAGATGTTTTTATTACTATGACTTTGTAGTATAATTTGAAGTCTGACATAGTAATATCTCCATTCTCTCTTTTTCTGGTCAGGAGGCTTTTTGATATTCAAGGTCTTTTTTTTTATTTCATATGAATTTCAGTAATTTTTTTCCTATCTCTTTGAAGAATGTCATTGGAATTTTTATGGGCATTGCACTGAATCTGTAGATTGTTTTTGGTAGAATGGCCATTTTGATGATGTCAGTTCTTCCAATCCATGAGTAGGGAATGTCTTTCCATTTCCTTAGGTCTTCTTCTATATTTTTAGCAGCATTTTGAAGTTTTCTTAGTATAATTCTTTCACATGTTTTATTAGGTTTATTTCCAGATATTTAAGTTTTTTTGTGCAATGGTAAATGGGATTATTCTTCTTCTGCTTGATTTTTTGCTGATAGGATTGCCACTGTCTTCTGTGTGTTGATTTTGTAAGTGGCTGCCTTACTAAACTAGTTTATTGTTTCAAGAAGTTTTTCTGTGTATATTTTGGGATTCTCTACATAAAGAATCATATCATCTCTACATAAAGAATCATATCATTATATAATGATAGCTTCAGTTCTTTCTCTATTTGTATTCCTCATGTCTTTCTCTTGCCTTATTGCCCTAGCTAGAACTTTCAGTACAATGTTAAAAAGTAGTGGGAAGAGTAGGCATCCTTGCCTGGTTCCAGATCTCAGTTGAAATGATTTTAGTTTTTCCCCATTTAAGATGATGTTTGCGATAGGTTTGTAATAGATGACTTTTATTATGTTGAGGTACTCTTACATTGCTGGTGGGAATGTAAACTGGTCCAGCTACTATGAAAGGATATGTAGAGGACCTCCAAACTAATGGAAATGGAGCTACCATTTGTCCCTGCAATTGTTCTTCTGGGAATCTACCCAAAGGAGACCTCAATGCTTGTACAAAGGAACACCTGTCCCCAGATGTTTGTTGCAGCACTATTTATAATTGCCAGGACATGGAAACAACCCAAATGCCCCCAAAACCAATGACTGTATGAAAAATCTGTGGAATATATACCATGGAATGTTACACATTAATTAAAAATAACAAATTTGACAATTTTATGATAACATGGATATACTTAGAAGAAATCATATTAGCAGAAACAAGTCAGAAAGAAAAAGACAGAAAACAAATGGTTTCACTAATATGTGGAACATAGGAAAAATAAACAAAAAGCCATGAGGAAAAGTCAAAACAAGCTAACAACCAAACTGAAGTATACAAAGTGTACTTCAAGGTGTACACAAGGTGGGTGGAGAGGTTGGGAACTGTCAGAGAGGAAAGGCAGTGGTGAGCCCCAGGGATTACTGGGTGTGGGGCATGTGAAAACTCTCTGGATTGTCTTTGTAACTTTTTTTGTAAATCTAAAACTTATAAAATAAAAAAATATTTATTCTAAAAATATATAAATTTATTTTCACAAATTGAATTTTTGAAACTGATAAGTAGACTTGGTAAATGTTGGTATAGCTTATTGTAAGAAGTGTAATGTAACATTTTAACTTAGCATCTTATGTATATGCACAAATAAAAATTTACCAAGTTGAAAAAAATTAGAATAAACTTGGGCATTTTGATTTAACCTAAAAAAAAAAAAAAGAAATTAGAAATCAGTTTTTTTAAGGAATTATAAACACACTAGATACAAAACTCCAATTATACCACATTTTCTCTCTAGTTCCCTCTCTCTCCACCTTCCCTTCTTCACCCTCTCTTCTTCCTTTCTTCACTCCTCCCCCCTATCTTGTCCCTGGTCATTATTTTCTGGGAAGATAATGGCTAAAGTGAATTCTGAATGCCATCTTTACATCTTAGAAATCCCCATGAAACAGAAAATCTCTCCTCTGTGTTTCGGTGGGAAAACTCCAAGATGGCTCATATTAAGCCCTCTGCATCATGCCCCTGACTAATTGAGGGTTGTGGAGAAGCAGCGCCCCCAGACTGAACCTCATCAAACTACAGGAAGTTGTTTATTCTCCAAAGTAAATGATACCTGTAACTAAATAATAGACATAAATAGACATAAAATAGATGATCTTGGTATAAAGATACAAACTAAATTGTATATGATATCTTGTTGATAGAGTTTTCTTTCCCAATACATTTTACGTATATTTTATATGTTTTTATCTGTGGAGCATGTGCTTTTCCTGTTTTGCCTTGTGTAGAAGAGGAAATTTGGTACCATTAGGATAAGTGATTGTTTTCTAACTGTCACAGTTTACTTGGAGAAACTGAAACTGCAGTTCTGGATTCTCTATGCTTCATGCAGTACCAGATGCCATGAAGTCATATACAGATGTCTTCGATCTATAAAATTATAGTAACAGTTGGGTTTCTTCATCTGAATATTTCTGCTTAGAAGGGTTAAGTAGCCTTGGAGGCAGTGGAAACTCAAACCTTCTGTTCAGCCATGGGGCAGAAATGAAGCAGTCAGCCACATCATATGTTCAGTTAATATCCTTAACCTTGATGCAGAAATACTGCTCAGATGAAGATGGAACCATGCCTTACAGAAGTCAGAGCAGAGCTATTGACCACTAAAGGGAGTAATATCTGCAGGTGCAAGGCTGATTCTAAATTAGTTGAAGGGATTACAAAACCTGACCAATGGGAAGACATTCCATGATCAAGGTCAGTAAACATGTCCTGCTACTGAAATATCATGACACTAGAAAAGAATGAGGAACTTCAAATAACTCTTGATTTATTTGTAACTTTTGTTTCTAATTTAGTCTATATAGATACTATTGTTCTCTGTGTCCATTCTGCTCTTTCTCCCAGGGACATCTTTCGCTCCCATGTTTAACTGGAAATTTCCCAATATTCTTTCAGATATTTGTTTATGACTATATTCTCTCTGAAAGCTTCCCTGAATTTTTCTAAGTAAATGTAAACATTTTTTGCATTAGATTATACTGAACTTTATGCATCTCTTCTTGAAAGATTGTACCTTATATTGAATAATATAATTATACATTACATATACTTTATAGTATATGGTACAAATTTGAACCCTTATTAGACAGACAGTCCCTTAAAATATATATCTTTTCATCTTTGCACTGCAATCCCAAAATAAGATAAAGATTCAGTAAATATAGAAGAACAAATTTGTTATTTGATACCATTTTTTATAATTCCCCAAATACTTTATTTGCACCTACTGCATTTAAGTACTCTAACAATAGTGTTCAGTAGGCAAACCAAAATTTTATATCACTTTAATAGTGAATCTTAATTATAAAATTATATGCACTTTTCTCAGAATCAGTAACTTATGATATCAAGATTAAACTACAAAGCAGGTCTTTTGATTTTAGAGAGTCTTTGCCAACTTTCAATTCTTCCACAGAGTCTCTGCCTCATGTTGACCAAGTATTAAAATGGCACTAGTCCAGCTGGACTAGTTACCTCTGTTACCTCAAGACCTCTACACTGTTCTAGTTTTCAATACCTGGCATTTTCTTCTAGCTCTCAACTGTATCTTAAATCTTAGACTTTAGATATCTGAACTAATGTGATTGATTTTCTTCAATTTCTTTGTATGTGTCCCTATCACTTGTCCCACTCCATTTCTGAATAATGTGATGTTCAAGGTAGTGCCACCCAGCAGGCTTTCCAACTCATTGTGCCATCATTCAGAATGCTATTTATACCTGTATTGGGGATTTAAAAAATAATGTCCAATGAATGCTTGCCATCTTCTGGACATAGTATTCAAGAAGTATTTTGTTTGATCCTGAGAACAAAATCATAACCAAAAATGTATATGATTTCCCCTCAGAAGGATGAAAATCATGTTAGAGAAGTATTGTAACATGTTTCATGTGACACAGTAAATTTCAAGAAAATTTTAAATAACTAATTCCTGAGCAATATTCCTAAATCTACAATATTTTTCAGATTTATATGAAATTTTATACAGAGTAGCTAAAAGAACAAGACTATGAAAAAATAGGTGATAAAGCCAGCAGGTGACCTGATAAATGATCTCAATAAATACTGGGAGAATAAAGTTTTTACTTCCAAACTCTAATTTGGCTAACTTTATAAAACAATAATGTTTTAGCAGCTTTATCTACATGCCCAGGGATGGGGGGAGGAGGTAAATATTTTTTTTGAATATTCTAAAGCACTCAGTTTTCAAAATCATGAAATTTTAGCCTTCTGGCTTATGAAGGATTTGAAAGGAAAAACAGTTGCTTTCCCATGGATATACTCATGATTCTTTTATTAAAATTAATTCCCAACTTCATACACATGAATACAGACTTTCTCTTAAACAACTACAAAATGCAAATGGATAGAATAGTGTTAATCTTCTGACATTTACATCTGATATTTGGACTTACAATATTTCAAGACTTTGGATAAAATCCAAAATGCCTACAATGATTTTCCAGGCCTTTCATTCCTTGCTACTCCTCTCTCTCTCTCTCTCTCTCTCTCTCTCTCTCTCTCTCTCTCTCTCTCTCTTTCAGTCTCTCTCTCTGTCTCATCTCTCTCTGTCTCTCTGTCTCTCTCTGTCTCTCTCTTCCTCCTCCCCATTAGAGTTCTTCAGGCTCTCAATAGGACCATATTTTCTGTTCTTGATTTCCTATAAGCTGTACTTTTGTTCACACTTCATTCTAGCCTTCCTGTATTTGCACATCAAATCTTGAGTTAGAGTGCATTTCTCAGGGGCCTCTTCTCTAAGGCCTCCCTATGACTTTGCTCCCCTAGTAAGTTTCCATAGCATGCTAATCTCCTTCTAATCGTCTTAGCTCTAAGTTCAACATTGACCATTTGAAATCCTTTACTGTGTCTTTCACATAGTAGGTACTCAACAAATATCTTAAAATAAATAAAGCATTTCAAACTAACATCAGTTTTCTGTTGATAACCAGTCTCAAAAGCAGGTATCTTAAATCAAATACACCTGGGCTCAGCAAGTGAGCTGGACATGTAGAATCAGGTGTGCGCTTCTTGCAGTATCTTTTCCATTTGTCTTGATCAACATATCTCCTAAGGTACCTTAGGAAAATACAAATAATAGAAACTCCATCTCAATTTACCTTAGAATTAGTGAACTCACATAGTAAGGAAACTTGAATAAATTGTGAGCTTTGGGGAAATCAGATGTATCTCATCTGTAAGGTTCTATCTGTGGCATTATCCTATGCCATTGTGGCAGTGGGATAGTTGTAGAAGCAGTTAAGGCTGCATGCTTCCTCAGCCTTGTCTAATGAGAGAGCAAGTGCGAGAGACTTATTCTTCTACTTATTCTACTCTTCCTGTAGTAAAAGCAAGAGTATTTTTCCCCTGAAATAACTAGGTGCACTATCTGTTGTATCATACTGGAATATAATCAGCTATGTGCCTGTTTCTGAAGTATTTTTTATCACTGGGGAAAATTAATTGGCGTACACCCAACTTCCTGGGCCAGCCATTGACATGGAGAGTGGGTTCATCATAATTGCTTTTCTGGGCCTGCTCCTCCAGCATCATATTGCCAATTCAAATGGTCAGAAATGAGGGGAAAAGGGCACAGCTGCTATCTGCTCAAAATTGCACCAGTATTACTCTTGAATATGTTTTGCTTTAGGAAAAAAAAAACAACTAAGAATCAAAGTTCAATCTAATATTATATCAAAACCAAGATTCAGCCTGAAAGAAAGATGGAAATTATGAGAGAACACAGGGAACATCTGTGAATCCACATTTTCTTTGCTGAGTTAGATATTAGTGATAAGCAGGACCCAGGAGAGGGAACCAGGCTACATGGGTTGCTAAGTAAATCAGGTTTTTTTGTGTGTGACAGCAAATTGTAGCAACTCTTTCATATTCAAAAGAGCACATTTAACTCTAACAGGATGGGGAGATCTTAACTGTTCACTCAGGGTGCTTGAATTAAAACAAAGACTAAAGCTTCATTTCAGGAAATTTGAACATTTTAAGGAGCTAAAAATTATGGTCTTTCTGGCTGAAATTTTACTTTAATCTTTTGTGTGGTCTTCTGGAGATCTAAATGCACTCTAAGTTTTAAAAATGGTCTTCTTTTCCTGAGAATGATTATATATATATATATATATATATATATATATATATATATATATATATATATATATATGTTTTGTCCACCATATGTCCTCATAAATATAATCCTGGCACAGGAATTCAGACAGTAGTTCCCAGCACTTGCATACTCAGCATTAAGCCTCAAAGATATGAGATCATGTAAGCACTGTGCCATTTAATGATTTCACATTCCTTTAGCAAATAAGTATCGAGTACCTGCTAAGGGTGAGACACTGCAGCAGGTGCTCAGAACTGTAAATGAGATACAAGTCTTGTCTTCAAAGAGTTTGCAACAGCATTGGGAACACAGTTGAGGTAATTAAATGTGCCAAAGTAACTAAGTGCTAAAGAGAGTGAATTGATGATTGAATAATGTTTCAGGAGGGAATGCTTGAGCTAGGATGAAGAGTAAAAATTGAGTTAAAAGAAAAGTGGGCAGAGTTTGATTTTGACTAGTAGAACCAACATTTTAAAAAGAGAATGGAAGAAAAAAAATTCATGAAACGTGGGTTAAGTAAGGTGCTCATAAAAACAGCGAAAACCAGACTGAAAGGAGCTGAAAATCCCTACATGTATTGACACACTGTCAACTTGGAAAGAAAATCTGGACCAGGTTATGAAAGACATGAAATGCTTTGTTTTAGAAATGTGAGGTACAGGGCCAGGGAAAATTTATGTTCCTTACAAAGAGAATAAAATGATGAAAATTACATTTCCAAAAGATGTAAAAGACCAACTAAGAGTAGAAAATATTGTCAATATGTTGTCATGTCAAAGAGAGCAATGACTGTAGAGATGGC
The DNA here is from genome assembly GCA_004024945.1 of Uropsilus gracilis. Taxonomy (NCBI): domain Eukaryota; kingdom Metazoa; phylum Chordata; class Mammalia; order Eulipotyphla; family Talpidae; genus Uropsilus; species Uropsilus gracilis. The sequence goes on along the minus strand of PVHY01001095.1, from coordinate 3,669 downwards.
AAAGATATTAGTGAGGAAGAGAAAGATCAGAGAAAACCAAAAAGAAACAGATAACTAGTGCTTAACTTCTACACCCTTATGACTGCATTAGTCCTACTGCCGTTAGTAAAATGAGGACAAGCGACGTGATATCAGAGAACTAATCAATAATTTCCTACCCTGGCTTTTATTAAAATCACCTGCAGAGTTTTTAAAACTACTAATATTTGAGCCCCATTCAAATTTTATATCTTGAGAGGGACCTGGTCATTGGTGTTTTTAAGAGCAAGTTTTGTCAAATGTTAAAAACCTATGGTGGGTTCAGTTTCTATGAAAATACGATTGCCTTGTTGCAGGGTATATATTTTATTTAGATTTCTTTGGAAAGGAGGCAGGGACAGAATGAAAGAAATGTTTTGCTGCTGTCATGGTTGGTGAATTTCAGGAGCTTGATAGCTGTCCCCCTATTGTGAAGCAAGTTACACAGTTCCAATACTTGATCCTGACTTTTAAAAATACAATCTAATTCAAGCAGTGTGCTGTGATTTTTCAAAGAAAATTTGCACATAACCCACTAGTCACGTCTATGTTCTAAAATTACAAAAATGCTTTTTCCACTTTGAGAATTGTTCATTTGCTGATTCTTTGTTAAAAAAAATTATTTCTTCATTTTGTTTAGAGGATAAAAAACACTGTAAAATTGTAGTAATCAGCAGCATTAAACATTTGCAACTTCAAGTATCAGTCCAAAATGTGAGGTTTTCATTTTTTTTCCTTCCCTTTAAGAGAAATCATCCTGTGCTTTATATGGATAAACATCAGGAGGTGATAGACTTTATTCATGACTGTTTCTCTGCATAAATGCTTTATTCTTCAAGAAAAACATTTCTAATCAAGAGCTTTATCCCTGTCATTTATCCCCCCACTCTTTCACACTGGGAGGTCAACACCTTATGTTTCTGACATTGTAATTTATTGCTGTTGGAAAGATTGGGTATTTGTATAGGATTCCCACCATAATTCTGCTTTGTTGCAAAGTCTTTGCTGAGTCTAACTTCTTCAGAACACTTTCTGAAGAATATACAGAATTAAAAATGGTCAAATATATTTGGGCACAGCAAATGGGTATAAATATAAATAGTATAGAGACAGATTTAATGTAAAATAAGGTGTGCATATATATGCATAGATATGCAAATGAATTCTATAAGTAAGTCTAAGACATGAGTTTCTTTTTTTTCTTCAGTAAAGGACAGTTGCATTTGAGATGACTTAACGAGTTAACACTATATATATGTTACGGGAGTTAGCTGTGTGTGGAGACTTTTTTTTATTAAAAGACATATTTTGGATTTCAAATTCTGAGGTTTCAAAATGCAAGAAGAAATTAAGAGTTCTTATCTCCTTGTGTTGGATTTTGAGAAGCTTCTATTGAAAACAATGAAAAGCAGAAGTAACCTTAAAAGAAAACAACATTCTGTAAACAGCTGAAGTTTACCATCAAGAGCATACTTTAGAGAGAACTCAGAAAAGGGCACTTCCATTTTCCTGAAAGCTTAGTATTTATAACTCCAATTGTCTTCTAAATGAGTGCCCCCTTGTCCATTACCAATTATCCAGTGGCTACAATACAAGAATGAATAAGTCCCACCCACTTGAAGCTGGTACTTTAAGTATCTATTCATCCAGGAAGATGGTATCTCAAGATCTCCTGTTAAGGGGGCAACAGCCTATCTCCTGTCTCCAGGAATCCATAAGTAACCTTTACTTTCAAAGCTTTCTCTCAAGTGTTTAAACAAAATCAGTCAACTTATTCTTATTCTGACCTCAGTGGAGCTGAAGAACAGCTGGCCTACATTTTCCTAATAATAGCCCTTCATATTTTTGAAGAGTTATAATATCCTTCTTCAGCTTTCCCTTTTCCAGACAAAATAATGCAAACTCCTTTAGCCTTTTATCAAAGGTCCTCTCCATCAACTTGCTGCTTTCCTTAAATGCTGCCAAATTTTCAACTTCATTTTTAAAGTACAGTAACCCACAGTGAATGTAAGCTTCTCAAAAGGCTATACAAGAGTCAGGGAAAGATTATAGCTGTAGGTAATTTTGCACCTGTTCAACTATGGTAGAATACTTGACATAACTTCTATTTCTAATACAGACTCTGGTATTTTACATCGTATTGTTTCTTTTTCTTTAAATATATTATCAATGAAACCCCTTAAATTAATGCTTTTGTTCACATTTTATTGCTACTAAAGAAACTAGAAACAATTAACCAAATACCCCACCAAAATAGTGACCAACAATAATAGTAAGATGGGAACAAGGATTTATTTACATATAAAATCACAGCATGTTGTTTTAAAACTTATCCATTGTGTCTGTTTGAAATATCTCTGAATAATCTGTATCTACTTCTCATATTCCTTAGCTGGGCATTTTCATTCCTCAGCTTATGTGACCCGTATTGTACAAAGGACCTTTCTGAAACTCCCTGTCTCACTCACTCATTCACACACATGTACCCTCGGAGACTATCACCCTTCTAATGAACTCACTTGTAATCTCTTATGCCAACCAAAAACTTATATTTTATCAGGAAAAATATATAAATTCTGAAAGTGGGTATATGGCAGACTCTCTGACTTTAGCTTTAACTGCACACATACAGGCCTGCTTCCCTCCAAAGCAGGCTCCAAACAGTTTGCAGTAACAATTGCCTTTAACTTTAAGTAGATAAACCTCTGCCTGCTTCTCTCTGAAACAGGGTATAATGAAGACTTTCTAACTTTAACTTTAACTGGATACAGCTATCTGCTTGCTTCTCTCTACCAAGCAGGCTAAACACTCTTCATTAGCATTTTCACTGATCACCTTTACCATTGATATGCAAAAGCCAGCCAACTGCTCTCTGCTTTCAGCTCCAAAAACTGCAGAAAAGAAAAACTTTAAAACAGGTTAAACTTTCCACTCATGGGTTCTTACCACCATCCCCAGCTTTCTCAACCAAAATACCAAACCATTGTAAGACTATCAGTGCAGTGCAGACTAATTTATTTCTAACAAAGTGATTTCTAATTATCCTAATAACTACAAAAGAAACATGTAAGACTCAGAATACTTTAACATTGTCCAAAACTTTTCTCAGTATTGTCCAAAGTCCTTTCCCAGATTGCCCCAAATATCCTCAGTCTCTCGGTCCCGATCATCTCACCAATGTCCAGACAGAGTCCATCTCCAGATGCTTGAAGACATGTTCCTTTGACTGCTCCTCCTTGTCTTCCACTCTGTCTTCTCCTTGTCACCTTCAGGTAGCAGGAACTCCATGGTACTGAACCAGCAAAGTTCACTTTCTTCTCAGGCCTAACTTTTGCATGGCCTCTTCAGACACAAGTCAAACTCAGCAAAAGAAACTCCAACACGGAGTTCTAATCTTCAAACTCCTTAACTACATTCAGCACACATGCTGCCAGCCTGGGCCAGCCAAGGGTTGCAGGTCCTCAGTGGCCACATGGCCAAGCTCACATGGCTCACATCTTTACAAGATGGCTGCTTCCCATCTCTCCTCCATTGAACCTCTCTATCCCCTCTCCATATTGGAATCCCAATCGAATCGAATCCTTCTCTTTGTTTGCACACCCTTTATATAACCTGATTTCCCGCCTTCCAGGAAACCTGTTTCACCTTGAC